>APFE031404494.1:115098-153130 GCA_000404065.3 Pinus taeda | reverse complement strand
AGGAAAGCAAGGAACCGGAGGGGCTTGCGCTTCCTAGGGCAAGGAACCTTCTTCACTAACAAATATAGTTGGAGCCTGCCTGGACCCCATTGAGGCACCCAAAACAAATCATTCGCCGTGCTCTGCTCTCCAATGAAATGTTGTGATTTTTCATACCATTGTTCAGGAGCTTTTACTTTAGGATCCCATTGGAGGCAAAAAAAGGACATCCCCGAGGAGACACGTATTAAGCTATGGCCCTTATTCGGGTAAGTATTGAAACCATGGATACACATCTCTCGGAAACATGTACTGGGTGAAGAAGTAAGGGTAATCGGTGCACCTCACACACTCGGGATTATGGCTTTCACGTCAATAGCAGCCTTACCGTATCTGTACTAAACTGAAGGTATTTCTGGGCTGGATTGAACTTAATTGAACATAACTTCTATTGATCAAGAGATGTAGAGATCTAGAGAGAAGAGATCTAGAGAGATGTATATCTTTGTAGAGCTAGAGAGATATCTATTGTCTCCATTCTTTGAAAAAGACACTAGTTTCCCCTTCCTTTATCCCTGAGCTCCAGCGAATAAGCTGCTATAAGTTGTCTGGAGCTCCTTCAGGTCCAAACCCCCAAACTGTGGATGCCTCACTCACAAACTCTTCTTTCTGTGTGTTTTCTCCTCACAAGCCTAGCACCCAAGGCTTATGGGAGTACCTTTCGAGGCCACACAATTTCAACACTCCCTCTTAGGGAAGGAGGTACTTCATTTCCCTAAAGGTCTCTCTGCTAGAACACAATCCTCTTACATGGCTACCCTCAAACAACCATCGTATGCTTCATTTTCCACCACAAAAGCATAACCTGCAATGTGGATAGTATTTTTCTCGAAAGTATCCCAACTGTTAGAAGCCTTTTGCCTCTTCAGTTCCTAATATGCCTTCAATTCATTCAATGGTTTCTTCTTGTCAACTATGGAAGTCTCCTTTCTTCCCTCTGATGATGCACTCTTCTAGCGTTGCAAACTCTCCCTCTAAATCTGCGAATTCCCTCTACAACTCGACTCCCTATGACTCGCGGGAACCTTCTTTTTTCCTTGGTCAATAGCCTTGTTTAGGACCCCTCCCAATTGTAGATGAAAACTAGTATGGTCATAACTTGGATTGGAAAAACTATTGTGTTTCATCCATATCTACAAACACTCTACTCAATTAGAAGCAATTTTTCATGCAACAATAATATAGAAAGCTGTAGACATTATTACGGGGCTAAAAGGACAAACGTCTCACGTATTAATGAAAATGTTGAAATTAAAAAACCTACACCCTCCAATGGCACAAAGTGCTTAGTACCCCTCCCAAGTGTAGATGAAAACTAGTATGCTTAGTACCCCTCAAAAGTGTAGATGAAAACTAGTATGCCATAACTTGAATTGCACAAAGTGCTTAGAAGTTAGTACCCCTCTCAAATGTAAGATGAAAACTAGTATGTCATAGCTTGGGTTGAAAAAATTGTCTTGTTTCACCATGTCTACAAACTCTACTAGATTAGAAGAAAGTTTTGCTTATGCTTGAATATTCCAATTACCTTTGTATACCAATATTGCCTATGTTTCATGTTTTAATGAAAATATTGAGATTGAAATACACACGTAAGAAACCTACACTCTCTAGTGGCACAAAGTGCTTAGTACCCCTCCCAAGTGTAGATGAAAACTAGTATGTCATAACTTGGATTGCACAAAGTGCCTAGTACCCCTTCCAAATGTAGATGAAAAGTAGTACGTGATAACTTGGATTGAAAATTCTATTTTGTTTCACCCAAATGTACAAACTCTACTCAATAAGAAGAAAGTTTTGCTTATGCTTGAAGATTCCAATTAACTTCCTTTACCCATATTTCCTATAATAAATTTACCCATATTGTCTATAATAAATTTACATGAGCACACATGATATAAGTAGCAACAAAAGAGTTCAATTAATACAAAATGGAACCATTAAATTACGTAGCAAAAAACTAGTGAATTCCGTCGTACATACCTCTTTCATCTTCGCCCATTACATTCATTGAATTTTCATCAGCCCTAAATCCACAATATGTGTTGTTAAGGCTTGCCTTAATTTCCACACTCATAGAACCCAAAACAAAACATGAACAAAGGTATATAAAAAAATGAAAAAGAAAAGGAAAGCAAACATGAAAATAAAAAATACTAAACCACAATTTAGCATGGCCATGCTCACAAATGTAAAAAAATAACAGTTGTTGTACAAAAACAAAGGAATAGAAAAATATAGCAGCAATAAAAGCAAAAGGAAAATGAAAGTAACAAAAACAAAACAAACAAAGAAAAATAGTAGACAAACTCTTCCTTGCAATCCCAAAAAGTGTCTACAACCAATCAAGGACATCCTGCACATTAAAAAATAGAAGAGTGTTAAATAGAGACCATAAAATATTATGACAAATATTGAATATATACTAAATATCTTTGGAGAAATATAAAACAAAGACCAACATGAGGACTTCATAGCATAGCACAGATTTTGCACCAAAAGAGAACTCACCCTTACTACTACCTCTTCACTATAATATAGTGTTACTGTATAGATAATTCAAGAGTTTCATGAATCAAAAAATAACTCACCATCAACCTCCGCCTCTACACTCCATCGCATTGCACTCATAAATAAATAAATCACAAATGATATGTGATACCTCTATATTAAACGAACACACATGGAATCATACATACCTCCTCATCTTGAGTTGTGTTATTCATTGAAAGCACAAGTAGAATCTACAATAGCCTTCAGACTTGTCTTTATTTCTCCATTGCTTAAAACCAACAAAAACCAAACTAAAAGATATCAAATAGAGAGCAAAAATTATTATAAGAGATATTAAATAGAAACTTAAACAAACAATAAAACCCTTATGAATAATCATGTGCAAAAATCATATGTAGAGGCCAAAAATCCTAAGCCCTAAATAGATAGGTAGGGAGGAGAACCATGTATGCAAAACACACATGGGTCTTCCACCATACCATAACTCCTCTACCTCTACTTTTGCCTCATCTATAGTGCATCCCACAACTCTCTCAAAAAAAAATGTAGTGCATCCCACAAATCTCTCCCACAACTCTCTCAAAACAAAATGTAGTGCATCCCACAACTCTCTCAAAAGAGAAATATAGTGCATCCCAGAACTCTCTCAAAAAAGAAATATAGTGCATCTCGCAACTCTCTCACAAAAAATATTCAATAGTTTCATTAGCGTTCAACCTTACTTTACATGCATTTCATCGTATTCATAAACAAATAATCGCAAATGATATGTGATGCCTTTAAATTAATCAAACACACGTGGAACCATACATACCTCCTCATCTTGAGTCATGTTCTTCTTGAAAGCACAAGTTGAATCTACAACAGCCTTGAGACTTGTCTTTATTGTTGCATCACCTAAAACCAACAAAAAGAAAACAAAAAAATATCGAATATAGGGTTAAAAATCTTATGAGACATATTCAAAATAAACTAAAATAAGTATGAGAACCTTTAAACAAACAACAAAACTCTTATAAATAATCATATGTGAAAGTAAGTACATCTTATGTAAGGCCAAAAATTGTAAACCTTAAATTAATAAGTGATGAGAACCATCTGTGCAAAACGTACATGGGTCTTCGACCATAACTCCTCTGCCTCTACTTTTGCCTCATTTATAATGCATCCCACGTCTCTTTCACAAAAGGATATTCAATAGTTTCATTAGCATTCAGCCTCACTTTACATGCATTGCCTCTAAATTTAAATAAACACACATGATATAATTTTGAAGCAACAATTGAGTTAATTTAAAACACCATGGAATTATAAAACTATCTAGACAAAAGCAAGTGATACATACCTCCCCTTTACCTTTTTCCTCTACATGTCTGGAATTTGCATGAACTGTAATCCCAAACACACATGATATAATTTTTAAGCAACAATTGAGTTAATTTAAAACACCATGAAATTATAAAACTATCTAGACAAAAGCAAGTGATACATACCTCCCCTTTACCTTTTTCCTCTACATGTCTGGAATTTGAATGAACTGTAATCCCACAATATGAGCTACTAGGTCTTCCATTAATTTTCCCATCCATTGAATAACAAAAAAGAGATATCAACCACACAAGATATTTTGTGAGAAATATGTTGCAAAAATTGAAATATCAAATACACAAAATATCTTGTGAGAAATGTGAAGCAGTCTAGGAACCATTGTATTGAAATGAGAAAATATCGATGTTGGAACTAAAAGAGAACTCACCTTGTACCTTTGCACTCTCCAATATTTCCCCAAGTCTCTCTCACACAAAAAGATTTCAATAGTTTCATGAGTGTTCCTCCACCTTCCTTTACCTAGATTTGCATTGCACTCACAAGTCTCTCTTACACAAGAAATAATCAGAATTTTCAACATTGTTCCTCCACATTTGCTCAGCCACCTTCCTTTACCTACATTTGCACTACGTCCAATAAATGAGACAATTCCAAATAATAGAAAATGCATGTAATTTAAACAGAAGTACATCTTATGCTACGAAAAAGTAAAAACCCCAAATTGGCAAGAAGGGTGGAAAACCATGTTATCTAAACCAAGATCTAGGAGGGTTTTATCGTAGAACATACATGGTACATGATCCTTGCACCAAAAGATAACTCACGCTCTACCTTTGCTTCTACTTTTGCTATAGGTTTCCACGTCTCTCTCGCACAAAGATATTCAATAGTATCATTAATGCTCATTCACCTTTCTCACTTAGCATTGCATTTAAATTTCAACAAACACATGATATAAGGTTGAAGCGAAAAATCAATTAAATTAAAATGCACATGAAACGACATAATTATGTAGTAGCAAACAAGTAAATTCCCCTTATACATACCTTTTTGCCTTTGCCCATAAAAAAGTAAATTCCCCAATTACATACCTCTTCACCTTTGCCCTCTACACATGTGGACACCACATCAACCCTACACCCACATTATGGATTGTTAACGTATTTTTCTTGATTTCTCCACCCATTGAATAAAAAAAAGAGAAAAATAAATAAAAAGACACTAGAAAAACAGAATATTAAACCACAATTTAGCATGGCCATGCTCAAAAAGTCAAAGATATAAGAGCCACAACAATTAAAAAACTAAAAAAAAAACAGCAATAGTAAAAAATATGACCAACAATTAAAACAAAAAACAAAAATAACAAGAAAAAGCATAAAAAGACAAACAAGAGTATGCTTTACAACCCCAAAAAGTGTCCATGGCCAACCAGGAAACCCTGCACATCAAAAAATAGAGCATATTAAATAGGGACAAGAAAATATTAATCTGAAACAGAGACCAAATATCTTATGAATAATCTTATGCACCAAAAGATATATCTTATTCAAACACCAAAATCATAAACCCTAAATAAGTAAAGAGGGAAAAGAACTATAGCGTTTGTTTCAGGAAGATTATGAATGGATTTTGCACCAAAAGAAAACTTACCTCACCGTTTGTATCAGCACTACACTATAATGTCTCTCTCAATGAAGATATTTCAGTAGTTTCATTAGTGATACTCTGCATTCTTTTACCTACACTGCATTGCACTCATAATTAAACAAATTACCAATAATGTAAAATGCTTCTAATTTAAACAAACACATGTATGTGACCATAGCTACACCAAACATTCACCTTTACCCAGTACATCTATGAAATATATTAGACCATTAGGACCTATATTAATCTCCCACCCACCAAACTAAACAAAAAAATATTAAATAAAGATCAAAATATCTTATGAGAAATCTTGAAAAGACATATAAATAGAACAAAAATATTATGCAAAATTAATTACATTTTATTCAAAGACCAAAATCATAAACCCTAAATAGCCAAGGGAGGAGAATTTTTATTTTAAATGAGAACAGTTTCATAGCATAGCATACATGGGCTTTCCACCAAATAAGAACTCACCATCTACCTTACCTCTGTTGCATTGGCCCACATCTCTCTCACAAAGATATTTCAATAGTCTCATCAAAATCCTCCTCCTTCCTATACCTACACTACATCACATCTAAATTTAAACAAATTAGTCATTCTAAAAAATGTTTAAATTAATTAAAACAACAACAACAAAAATAGCGAAAGATACACACAACAATAGCAAAAAACAAGAGAAAAAACTAAAAGGAACAAATAGAGAGAATTGGTAGAGGCAAACTCTACTTTGCAAAATTAAAATTCATCCACATGCGAACAAAGAACACCCTGCATAGCACATGAGATATATGTTGAATATAGTAGTGAGAAAGGTCTTCTTGGCTTGCACCTTAGTCAAGAAAGACCTTGATCAATCCTTCTTTCGCTTGCACGAGTTCGAGGACGAGTCATGGAGCAGTTAACTCATGCGCAGAATTTGGAGGCTCAGTTTTGTTTGTCTCCAAGTCCGAGTTTATATTTGGAAAAGGACGAGTGAGAGTTTCAATGCCTAATTGGGGCTAGCACGAGTTAGAAGAGTCAGTTCGACTCAGTTAACAAATCAATCGCAAGTCCGAGTTCTAAAAATTAACTTGCCAGATTTAGCACGAGTCAAAAAGACTAAGTAGGACAAAGGCACATCATTAAACCATTAGTGTTGAGCACGAGTTTGTATGAGAAAGTGTTCTTGCTTGCAGAATGTCTAAGGAGTAGCATATACACATTTTGAGAAAGACAATTTCCATTGTGATGTGCGCTAGGATTTAAGGAGAAATTCCTAAGAAAGAGGGGCTTAGATCTGCACTAGGAAATAAGGATTTCCAGCACTAGAAAATAGGATCTAGAAAGCACAAGGAAATAGGAGTACTCGACTTCCTATAAGGAGGTTTTGAGTTAAGTATTAGAAGTGAGAATAGCTTTAGAGAAATTCCTAAGAAATAGGGACTTAGATCTGTGCTAGGAAATAAGGATTTCCAACGTTAACAAATAGGAGCCAGAAATCACAAGGAAATAGGAGTTGTGTCAAGTTCTTGCAAGGAGGTTTTGAGTTAAGTATTAGAAGTGAAAGCAGCTTTGTTTTCTGTTGAAACAATTTGCATTGTAAATAATTTTGTTTGCTCAATTTTTCTCAATAAAATCTATTTGCAAGGAGAGGGTTTTCCCTGTTGGGTTCACTAGAAAAATATTGTGTTATTGCGTGACTGTGTTCTTTATCTTTGTGTTTCTTTTATTCTGATGCTTATCTATCGTAGAGAAATCCTGTGTCTTGGTGCGACAAAATTAGTTTCAGATTTGTCATCATAGCAGTTGCAGGATTTCTTGGAAATTTCACAATGTAACAGAGCAACGATCAATATAAAGACCGGCACCAAGACGAATTTGTGACTAGCGCAGATCAATCAAAAGGTTAGCAATAGACTGTGAAAAAGAGCTCTCTGGGTAAGCAAGATAACATTCCAAGAATTGACATCAGAACATTATTTAGAGGGAGCCTCTAACTTTGTCTCTTAGAAAGGGAGGATCATGACAGTATTGGACGCTAATGGGGTGGGAGACTTCGTCAAGAATGTTATACTACCACAGCAAAATCCCTAAAGTTGACCCAACATACTAAGAATGATATCAAGACCATGAGGGCTATTCGAGAAGGGGTCAAAGATCATATAGTTCCTCATATCCATGAGAAGAAGACAACCTTTGAGATGTTCAAAACTATTTTATATCTATATTAGAGTACCAGTGATGCCAGGGAACTTACTCTTAAGGAGAATCTAAGGAGTATCTGGATGGGACAAGGAGAGCCCATCGTCACGTATCTTTTGAAGTTCAATCGGCTTTGAGATGAGCTAGGTGGTGTGGGTGCCATTGAAGTACACTCGAGTTTGAGATGAGCTAGGTGGTGTGCGTGTCACTGTACCTGAGCAGGACCCTGTCTGTTTTGCTTTACTAGGACTTCACAAGTCTTGGTATGGTTTCCAAGCTCTTGTCAATGGCAGAGAGATTTTTCCCAATCCAGAGGTTATGGACTAGTTGTATTTAAGAAGAGATCCAGAGAGGGACCAGAGATGGTAGATCATCAAAAACAAAGGACGAGGAGAACATTGCTTTGGTAGGCAAAGCCAAGAGAAAGAACACAAAGAGAAGGTCGATTCTAGTCAAAAGGGTGAGAAGAAGAAGAAGGATCTTATTAAAATCAAGTGCTTCCATTGCCATGAGTTTGGGCATTATGCTACTAAATGTCCTAATCGGAATAAGGTGACCAGTAAGAATAATGTGATTGCATCCACTGAGGTAGATGTGTTTGCTTCTCAGTTCGACAAAAAATTCTCATTGATAGCTTGCATGGAAAGCTTAGAAGGGAGCATCATGTGGCATATTGATTATGGAGACTCCTTCCACATCACCACGAACACGAAGTATTTCAAACAACTGAAGGATAAGGACATGCAGTTTCAGATCGAGCTAGTACATGATGGCAAGTACGCATCAAAGGGAGTTGGTACTATCAACTTTAAGAGGGAGTTTGGGAGCCCTCTCCATCTCAGAGATGTCGGCTATGCTCTAAGATTGAAGAGGAACCTTTTTTCAGTAGCAACCCTTGAGGACAAGGGATATGATGTCATCTTCAGCAAAGGTAAGGCATACCCCAGACACTTAGCTTCTTAAGCAGTGAAGCAAATAGGTTTGAGGGTGAAGAACCTTTACAGGTTGCAAGTTGAGACATTTGGAGCAAATAGTCACAGGATTACCAGCATGCAGCTTTGACCAGCATGATGTGTGCAAGGGGTGCAAGTATGCCAAGACTCCCTTTCAAGGCCGAGGCAGTAGAGCCAACGGGATTTTGGAGTTGGTGCATTTAGATGTATGCAAGCCCTTCTCTTCATCATCTCTTATGAGACATGGATTATGTTACTTTCATTAATGATTATTCTCGAAAATTTTGGACATTTTTTATGAAGAAGAAATATGAGTTCTTAACTAAGTTCATGGAGTTTAAGGCCTTGGTAGAAAACTAGACTAGGAAGAAGATCAAGGCAGTGAGAAGTGACAATGGTGAAGAATATGTCACCACTGTCGTCAAGGATTTGTGTGTGAAGGAGGGCATTAGAAGAAAGTTGATAGCACCCCATAACCCTCAGCAGAATAGGGTCGCTAAGAGGAAGAACCATAGTATTGTTGGAGCAGCCAAGGCCATGTTGCATGATCAGGGACTGTCTATGTTCTTCTGTGCTGAGGCATGCAACACAATAGTATTTCTGCAAAACAAGTGTCCACACAAGGTTATTGGTCGAGTCACACCGAAGGAAGCTTTCACAGGAAAGAAGCATGATGTTTCACACTTTCGTATCTTTGGCACAAAAGTCTTTTGTCATAAGATAGTAGGAAGAATTAGGAGCCCACAGCAGAAAAGGGCATTTTCGTGGGATATAGTGAGACAACTCAAGCATACAGGGTGTATCTACCAAGACTCAAGAAGACGGTTCTCAGGTGGGATGTGAGGCTTGAGGCGACCAGAGCTTGGAGGGAGTCCTTAGAAGGAGAGCAAGTTGGAAATCCTAAGATGGAGGAGCTACTTGCTCCCAAGGAGGAGTGTCAATAAGGATCACAGATGATGTCTCAACCAGGTGGCAAGAGGCCTGCATAGAAGCACCCACAACAGGATGGAGAGCAGAATGATGAGACGAAACTAGGATAAGAGTAGACAACTACACAGAGACTCCTAGCACAGGGAGGAAGAAAGCCAAGTGGGCCAAGAAGTTGATGTAGGAAGCCCAGGAGCAGGTTGAAGCATGACTGCCAATTTGGCAGCATGCAAGGCTATTTGGATGAGGAAGTTGCTTGTGAGACTTTTCAAACATAGCATGGAGCCTACTGTGATACACCATGATTACCACAGTTGCATCAAGCTCTCTGAGAACCTAGTGTTTCATGATCGCTCAAAGCATATCAAGATCAGGTATCATCATGTCGCAGATTGTGTACAGAAAGGGATAATGAAGCTACCGTACATTCCAACAAAGGAGCAAACAATAGATATCTTGACCAAGGCATTGGCCATAAGCAGTTTTGTTCATTTCAGAGATAAGTTGGTTGTTGTACAGGATCCCTTCCTTGCTAAGAGGAAGTGTTGAAAATACTAGCGAAAAAGGTATTCTTGAATTGTGCCTTAGTGAAGAAAGACCTCGATCAATCCTTCTTTAGTATGCACAAGTTCGAGGATGAGTCATGGAGCAGTTAACTCATGCACAGAGTTTGGAGGCTTAGTTTTGTCTGTCTCGAAATGTGAGTTTATATTTGGAAAAGGACGAGTGAGAGTCTCAATGTCTAATTGAGGCTATGATGAGTAAGAAGAGTCAATTAGACTCAATTAACAAATTAATCACAAGTCCGAGTTCTAAAAATTAACTTGCCAGATTTAGCATGAGTCGAAAAGCTTGAAAGGAGGTCGAAGGCACATCATTGAACCATTCTTGTTCAGCACAAGTTTGTGTGAGAAAGTTCTTGCTAACAGAGCTTGTAAGGAGCAACCTATATGTAATTTGAGAGAGAGAATTTTCCTTGTGATGTGCGCTAGGATTTAGGGACAAATTCATAAGAAATAGGGGATCAAATATGCACTAGGAAATAGGGATTTCTAGCACTAGGAAAGAGGAGCCAAACAACGCAAGAAAATAAGAGTTAAGTTGAGTTCTTTCAGGGAGGTTTTGATCTAAGTATTAGCAATGAGAGCAACTTTGTTTTCTGTTGAAACAAATTGCCTTGTAAAGAATTTTATTTGCTCAAATTTTCTCAATAAAATTTATTGGTAAGGAGAGGGTTTTCCCAGTTGGGTTCCCTAGAAAGATAGTGTTATTATGTGACTGTGTTCTTTATCTCTGTGTTTGTGTTATTCTGCCACTTATATATCGTAGATAAATCATGTGTCTTGGTGCAACAAAATTAGTTCCAGATTTGACATCATAGCAGTTGCAGGATTTCGTGGAAATTCTACAAAATACTAAATACACATGAAGTGTCTTAAAATAAATATGAAACAAAGACTAGATTATCCTATGAGAAATTTCCAATAGAGTCCAAAAATCCTATAAGTACTCTTATGCAAAAGTAAATACATCTTATAAATACATCAAAAATTATAAACCCTAACTACATAAAAAGGGAGGGGATCCATTGTATTTGAAATAAGGAGGTTGTCACAATTGGGCTCCAAAAGAACTCACTTCTTCCTCAACCTCTACACTTTACTATGATCTCTCTCGCAGAAACCTAGTAGACTCATCACTAATCCTCCACATTCCCCTACAAATGCTAGGACCTAACCTTGATTCCTCCAACCATTAAATCTAACGAAAAATAAATAAATAAATAAACATATCATGAGAAATCTTTAAAACACTAAAATTCTTATGATAAATATTAAACAAATTATAATATACTATAAGAAATGTTTAATGGCAACCAAAAAAGTTATGCAAAAGGGAGGAGTAGCACCATTGTATTTGATATGGATAGGAATACATGGGTTGTGAAATAAAAGAGAACTCACCCTTTGGCACCCTCTTATACAAAGATATTCAACAGTGTTCCTACACTTCCATTACCTACATTGCGCTTCTAAATTTAAGAGAAAACACCACTAAAAATTACCTACATTGCCTCTAAATTTAAAAAATAACACAATATGCAATTATGTAGAATAGAATGAGATAAATTAACCATACATAGCTTATCTTTAGCCTTCACTTACAAAATCTCCATCAAGTAAGTTGTTTGAGTCCGCACTAATTTTCTCACTCACTAAACAAAAACAAATCCAAAAAAAATGAAAACAGCAGTCAAACGTGGTCAAACTCTGCAGTCAACCCTACAGTCAAGTTTGCGGTCAAGCATGTGATTGGTCTGCAGTCAAAGTCAATAAAATGCCTCAATTCCTAAGACAAAGAAATGTGGCTTGCCAAAAACAAAATTCTGGTACAAAAACCACAGTCAAAGGAGGTCAAACCACCCTTGGTCAACACTAGTCAAACCTATAACAGAATCTGAAACCTATAACAGAATCTGAAATTTCGGCCATGTAATTCATCTTGCAATTTGTTCTTCTGCTACAAGACGTGTGAGGAAAAGAGATGCCCAATAAGTTGTACAAACCAATCAGATGAGGAGAGAGAAGGATGTGAGTGAGGTACCAAATGAGGTTGGAGGTCTCTTTTGTTTATACAAATCGTTGAGGGTGAAATGACATGTCTCTTGGGCTTCATGAGCCTAGATGAAGATGTGGCCGAACTTGACAATTTGCACATGTTGACATAAATTCAAAAACACATTTCAACTTGTCCAAACTTGATGATCTTTAGGTTTTGGTCCTCTCAAAAAGAGGAATTCGATGCAATAATCATCTCCATCAAATGAGTTGTCCAATAATGGAATTTGGCCCTAGTTGCCAATTTTAACAACTTAACATCCAAGTTTGGCTCACTTAGATGCACTATTAATCTTAGTCTTTGATGAATGGTTGTTTTCACTAAAATCCATGTTGTTTTTGTCAAGTGGGTCAGTACAGCCTAGGCCTTGGGCACCCATTCCCCAAGTACTCAAGCCCTCTATAGAAGTATATGGCTTAAGCAAGTGCAGCGTTGAGAGACTGGAGCCTCCTAACAGCACTAGCATATGACATATGTCCTAGACTACCTCCAAGACCCAAGACATCGGTCTACGTTGACCTGGTTTTGAGGATTCTTCATGATGACACCAATATAACCAATATGTCCCCAAGCTGGCCAAGTTGGCCTTGACGCAATCTGATGAACAGGAGTTGATTCAAAGCCCGCATGAGGATGGTCTACCATTAAGATACTAGGCAGAGCTTGTTGCACCAGAGGATGCCCCAATGCTAGAGAAAAGGAAGCCTTATTTAACAATTGGAAACCCATGGAGACCACTTGATGGTGCCCCATCTTCCCCTGGGACCCATAGGAAATATTGAGGTGGATTAGAGGGCCATCCCTCAAATTTTGGATCACCCAAGAATCTACATCTAGTTTGAAACCTCATCATACTTTGGCATGGCATTTTGACCATTAATTATGGATGACAACAGCATTTAGAGAGGTTACAGCTCACACATGTGGACTATTATGTTTACTTTTTCATTAGCTAACGGGTTGGCTTGTAACCCAAAGTCATTTAATAATCAAACTTGCTTTCAAGGGATTTGTAGGCTAAAATTAGGAGACCTGATCCTCATATAAATAGAGGATAGAATCAAATTTTCATCATCACTTGGAGATCAATTGGGCCTCTTTAAAAAATTTCAAGCTAGCTGAAATTCACCTTGTATCTTACGGAGAGGTGATCTATTATGGATTTTTGCTTATGGAGCTATTGTTTGGCATCAGAGATGTCATTACGGAGCAATAATGGATTGGTTCATGCATTCTATCTTGTAAGTGTTCCTTGTATTTGATATATCGTTATAGTTTGTGGTTATTGCACGGAATGGTTATTTGTCTAGGGTTCCTATGTGCTAGTTATTGTTGATAAATTTTTTATGGAATCTTAACAATGGTATTGTATGCTTTACCCATTATAGAATTTGTGTGACAATCCTATAAGTGAATCTTTCAACTAGCTCTCATCACTGAATTTGCTCCTCACAAAAATGATACCTAGGGTTTCATGTTCCCTTACTCCTTGCTAGGGTTTAGTATTTTTTCCCAAAGTAGTTATCCCATAAACTCCATCACCCAAGGTCAAGGCATAGGCCTTCCACATAGATGATCAAAAACCTCAAAAATCTCTTCTTTTTCTTCTCATCCTAAAACTTCAGCCTTGAAATTTTTGAGTTCCAACAATTTCGGCCCTAAAATTTCAGCCCCTAAATTTTTGGTCCTAGATTTATTGGCTTTGAAATTTTGGCCCTAAATTTTCTGCCCCTAAAATTTTGGCTCTGAAATTTTTCAGCCCTAAAATTTCAGCCTTTCAAGGTAAGCCACTAGGATTAGGATATGAACCAGAATTCAACTAAGGCTTGAGCCTTGGAGGTTGAACTGATTTGAAGTCGTTTCTCCTTGTTGAGCTTTAAAACATCAAAATTTAGCAATGTACATGGTTGAAATTGTTTCCTTAGGGCTGACATCATCAACCCTAAGCAATTATAGGGCTAGAAAAAAACCCAATTTTGCACTAAGCCTTCAACTTAGGGTCACCTGAAGGCCTTCTACTCCTTTTGTTGGTCATACCAATTTTCATAAGCCTTTTCTTCGTCTATTGTGCCTTTTTAAGCCATTATCATTACTTATCCCTTGAACCCTAGGCCATAAGTACTTTTTGATAGGTCCCTTGGAGAGCACATCATTTGTGTTTCGCTGCATTGGGCCTTGTTCTTAGTTGGAGTGCTCTCCTTGAGTCTTATGTAGGTTGCTCCCAAGTTACGCTATTCTTTGTCTAATAATGTTGAGCCTTGTCCTTAATCGAAGTATCTCAGGTAAGCCTATTCAACCTCATTTATAGGTTCCTTTGAGGCTATGCTTCTCCTTTTTACATATAGTTGAGCCTTGTACTAATCAAAACTTGAATTATTGTAAAAAAGGATTGGAGCCCTCGGTATTATGATTAATAAAAATATTTATTTGTTGTTCATTTTGTGTTTTGTTTTTTAAGTGATCTTAACTGGCATAAATTAACAATTGTAAAAGAAATATTGATTCACCCCACCTCTTAATATTTCCAACACCCTACGTCTGGTCTATGCCTTAACTAGGAACATAAACACACTACCAGTGCCTAACTTCCAAAAGACTTGCATAGCAGAAATATAACAACAATGAGATCAATTTAGTACAAAAGAACTTTTCGACCAAAACTTGTTCCTTTTTAGTCCATCAATAAGAAAACCTTAAGGTTTTCGTACTGGGATCATGGCCCTTTAGAATCCCCAATACAATGCCAAAATATAGTTCAATCCTTTGACCAATAACCTAGCGTTGATTCCTAAGTTGCAGGAAGCATTGGAGAAGGGTCCTTTTCTGGCCGGAAATGAAACGAAAACGAGGAAACTCGTACCATACGGCTTGGAAACGCGTTTCCGGTCGTACTGGCCCATTTCTCGAGGAGGAAACGTGGCCAGTATAGCCGGAAACGCGTTTCCAGGCCGTACAGTGGAGTTTCCTCTTCTAACTTGACTTTTTCTTGTATTTTTCTTTTACATTTTCGCTTCTAATTTTTTATTGGGCGACTAAAATATCTTCTGGATGCTTCTAGATGCCTCTGAGTGGGGCAGCCTTATGTTCAAGCCTATGGCCCTAGTGTTGATATGCAGTTCATAGTAATGTTAAATTCTAAAAGTAATAAAGGAGAATGTCACTTTTACTTAAATTTTTAACATTACCATGAAATAACTCAGGATGTTTGAGAGTGGTTTCACCCTCATTGGATTTCATATGAAGAAAGTAGAATTTTAGATCTCACTCAAAATGCAGCAGAATCTGTTTTTCAGGATTTCTGGATTGGGGGGATTACAATGTTTCCATTGGATTTTGTCATGTACTAGGGTATGGAACTTGTATTTAATCAAGAGAACGAAGCCCTCTATGCAAGGGAGACTCCCAGTGATCAAGAGAACGAAGCCCTCTATGCAAGGGAGACTCCCAGTGATCAAGAGCACGTAGGGTACTAGGGTATGGAACTTGTATTTAATCAAGAGCACTGAGGTCGTTCGACTATGTAGGAGGAGACTCCCAATCAAGCATGAGACAAGAAGTTAGAAATTTCTCGTGGCTGATTTTTGATATTTCTATTTTCATTATGTGATCATTCATGAGTAAATGTGATGTAAATTTAGAGACTTATAGTTTATGCATTGACAATTGACAATTTAATCATAATGTAATAAATTAGAATGTATTATATATGCTTTATGATTTCACACATTTCTTAAATGTCCTAATATATATATATATATATATATGTATTGTGTTTCCCCATTTCCAAAATTTGGGGAGGTCACGTTTTGTACCCGTGCCCGTTCCGAAAACTCGTACCCGTTTCCTCGTTTCATGTAACTTAGGTTGATTCCAAGTCCCTTAGCCTCTCACCTACCCAAACAAAAAGAATATTAAGACAATCCTTTGCTTAATAAATCAGTTTGCTTACATGTTGTCCTTTGCGGTGATCTTCTTTACCTTGCTTGCAACAACCACCAACAATCTTCTTTTAGCACTAGGTCTTCTCCTTAGACCTCTGCCTCCATCAACACATGCAGTTAGCACCTCTTTCCCTTGTTCTAGCACACTTAGACCTTGAAAAGCCTACTCTCCTAGGCAACTAATAGCCTTCAAACCTACTTTATCTTGTTGTTGCAAACCTTAACAACCCTCAACCTACTCTGTTTGCACTCAGGCAGCCTAAAACGGGCTTGCGGCCCTTCTTTTGCTATTTGTGGCCCTCCTACAAGTAGGCTGCTCCAAATAGATGCCTCGATCCTCCTTTCAACCAAGAAAACATGGCTTTATTTACTTGCTAGCTGCAACTCCTTATTGCTCTTCCACACACAAGTGAAGTCACTTCTCATCTTATGGTTCAGCCTTTTCTTTGGCATCTATATATACTTGTCCAAGGGGTGTGTAACCCCAAGTGGTGTGTCCCCTAGCCTTGTTCGCCGACCTAAGCCTACTTGACTTAAAATAAAATAAAATTTATAATATTTATTTTCTTGGGTTACAAGCCTGCTCCTTTAGGTCCAAACCCCCAAACTGTGGATGCCTCACTCACAAACTCTTCTTTCTGTGTGTTTTCTCCTCACAAGCCTAGCACCCAAGGCTTGTGGGAGTACCTCTCGAGCCCACACAATTTCAACACTCCCTCTTAGCGAAGGACGTACTTCATTTCCCTAAAGGTCTCTTTGCTAGAACACAATCCTCTTACATGGCTACCCTCCAACAACCATCGTATGCTTCATTTTCCACCACAAAAGCATAACCTGCAATGTGGATAGTATTTTTCTCGAAAGTATCCCAACTGTTAGAAGCCTTTTGCCTCTTCAGTTCCTAATATGCCTTCAATTCATTCAATGGTTTCTTCTTGTCAACTATGGAAGTCTCCTTTCTTCCCTCTGATAATGCACTCTTCTAGCGTTTCAAACTCTCCCTCTAAATCTGCGAATTCCCTCTAGAACTCAACTCCCTATGACTCGCGGTAACCTTCTTTTTTCCTTGGTCAATAGCCTTGTTTAGGACCCCTCCAAATTGTAGATGAAAACTAGTATGGTCATAACTTGGATTGGAAAAACTATTGTGTTTCACCCATATCTACAAACACTCTACTCAATTAGAAGCAATTTTTCATGAAACAATAATATAGAAAGCTGTAGACATTATTATGGGGCTAAAATGACAAATGTCTCATGTTTTAATGAAAATGTTGAAATTAAAAAACCTACACCCTCCAATGGCACAAAGTGCTTAGTACCCCTCCCAAGTGTAGATGAAAACTAGTATGCTTAGTACCCCTCCCAAGTGTAGATGAAAACTAGTATGCCATAACTTGGATTGCACAAAGTGCTTAGTACCCCTCTCAAATGTACGATGAAAACTAATATGTCATAGCTTGGGTTGAAAAAATTGTCTTGTTTCACCATGTCTACAAACTCTACTAGATTAGAAGAAAGTTTTGCTTATGCTTGAATATTCCAATTACCTTTGTTTACCAATATTGCCTATGTCATGTTTTAATGAAAATATTGAGATTGCCTATGTCATGTTTTAATGAAAATATTGAGATTGAAATAGACACGTAAGAAACCTACACTCTCTAGTGGCACAAAGTGCTTAGTACCCCTCCCAAGTGTAGATGAAAACTAGTATGTCATAACTTGGATTGCACAAAGTGCCTAGTACCCCTTCCAAATGTAGATGAAAAGTAGTACGTGATAACTTGGATTGAAAATTCTATTTTGTTTCACCCAAATGTACAAACTCTACTCAATAAGAAGAAAGTTTTGCTTATGCTTGAAGATTCCAATTAACTTCCTTTACCCATATTTCCTATAATAAATTTACCCATATTGTCTATAATAAATTTACATGAGCACACATGATATAAGTAGCAACAAAAGAGTTCAATTAAAACAAAATGGAACCATTAAATTACGTAGCAAAAAACTAGGGAATTCCCTCATACATACCTCATGGAACCATTAAATTACGTAGCAAAAAACTAGTGAATTCCCTCATACATATCTCTTTCATCTTCGCCCATTACATTCATTGAATTTTCATCAGCCCTAAATCCACAATATGTGTTGTTAAGGCTTGCCTTAATTTCCACACTCATAGAACCCAAAACAAAACATGAACAAAGGTATAAAAAAAAATGAAAAAGAAAAGGAAAGCAAACATGAAAATAAAAAATACTAAACCACAATTTAGCATGGCCATGCTCACAAATGTAAAAAAATAACAGTTGTTGTACAAAAACAAAGGAATAGAAAAATATAGCAGCAATAAAAGCAAAAAGAAAATGAAAATAACAAAAACAAAACAAACAAAGAAAAATAGTAGACAAACTCTTCTTTACAATCCCAAAAAGTGTCTACAACCAATCAAGGACATCCTGCACATTAAAAAATAGAAGAGTGTTAAATAGAGACCATAAAATAATATGACAAATATTGAATATATACTAAATATCTTTGGAGAAATATAAAACAAAGACCAACATGAGGACTTCATAGCATAGCACAGATATTGCACCAAAAGAGAACTCACCCTTACTACTACCTCTTCACTATAATATAGTGTTACTATATAGCTAATTCAAGAGTTTCATGAATCAAAAAATAACTCACCATCAACCTCTGCCTCTACACTCCATTGCATTGCATTCATAAATAAATAAATCACAAATGATATGTGATACCTCTATATTAAACGAACACACATGGAATCATACATACCTCCTCATCTTGAATTGTGTTATTCATTGAAAGCACAAGTAGAATCTACAATAGCCTTCAGACTTGTCTTTATTTCTCCATTGCTTAAAACCAACAAAAACCGAAGTAGAAGATATCAAATAGAGAGCAAAAATTATTCTAAGAGATATTAAATAGAAACTTAAACAAACAATAAAACCCTTATGAATAATCATGTGCAAAAATCAGATGTAGAGGCCAAAAATCCTAAGCCCTAAATATATATAGGTAGGGAGGAGAACCATCTATGCAAAACATACATGGTTCTTCCACCATACCATAACTCCTCTACCTCTACTTTTGCCTCATCTATAGTGCATCCCACAACTCTCTCAAAAAAAAAATGTGGTGCATCCCACAACTCTCTCAAAAAAGAAATATAGTGCATCCCACAACTCTCTCACAAAAAATATTCAATAGTTTCATTAGCGTTCAACCTTACTTTACATGCATTTCATCGTATTCATAAACAAATAAATCGCAAATGATATGTGATGCCTTTAAATTAATCAAACACACGTGGAACCATACATACCTCCTCATCTTGAGTCATATTCTTCTTGAAAGCACAAGTTGATTCTACAACAGCCTTGAGACTTGTCTTTATTGTTGCATCACCTAAAACCAACAAAAAGAAAACTAAAAAATATCGAATATAGGGTTAAAAATCTTATGAGACATATTCAAAAGAAACTAAAATAAGTATGAGAACCTTTAAACAAACAACAAAACTCTTATAAATAATCATATGTGAAAGTAAGTACATCTTATGTAAGGCCAAAAATTGTAAACCTTAAATTAATAAGTGATGAGAACCATCTGTTCAAAATGTACATGGGTCTTCGACCATAACTCCGCTGCCTCTACTTTTGCCTCATCTATAATGCATCCCACGTCTCTTTCACAAAACGATATTCAATAGTTTCATTAGCATTCAGCCTCACTTTACATGCATTGCCTCTAAATTTAAATAAACACACATGATATAATTTTGAAGCAACAATTGAGTTAATTTAAAACACCATGGAATTATAAAACTATCTAGACAAAAGCAAGTGATACATACCTCCCCTTTACCTTTTTCCTCTACATGTCTGGAATTTGCATGAACTGTAATCCCAAACACACATGATATAATTTTTAAGCAACAATTGAGTTAATTTAAAACACAATGAAATTATAAAACTATCTAGACAAAAGCAAGTGATACATACCTCCCCTTTACCTTTTTCCTCTACATGTCTGGAATTTGCATGAACTGTAATCCCACAATATGAGCTACTAGGTCTTCCATTAATTTTCCCATCCATTGAATAACAAAAAAGAGATATCAACCACACAAGATATTTTGTGAGAAATATGATGCAAAAATTGAAATATCAAATACATAAAATATCTTGTGAGAAATGTGAAGCAGTCTAGGAACCATTGTATTGAAATGAGAAAATATCGATGTTGGAACTAAAAGAGAACTCACCTTGTACCTTTTCACTCTCCAATATTTCCCCAAGTCTCTCTCACACAAAAAGATTTCAATAGTTTCATGAGTGTTCCTCCACCTTCCTTTACCTAGATTTGCATTGCACTCACCATACAAATAAATCTCAAATAATATAAAATGCATTTAATTTAAAAAGACACATGAAACCATACCGACCTCCTCCTCCTACTTAGGCTTCCCCTTCACCAAATGCACTTAAGCAATTTGCACCTCCTCCTCCTACTTAGGCTTCCCCTTCACCAAATGCACTTAAGCAATTTGCACCATTCCTAGGACCTGCCTCTATATCTCCACTTCCTAAATCCAACAAAAACCAAACCATAAAATATTAAATGAAAACCAAAAAGTTCCAAGACAAACAACAAATATCTTATAAGAAATATTAAACAAACATTGAAAAATATTATAATAAATCTTAATCATAAGCCATGAACAAAAAATTTTATCAATAGTATTATGCAAAAACTACATTTTATTCAATGACCAAAAATCATAAACCCTAAATAAGGAATGAGGGAGGGAGAACCATTGTATTGAAAATGAGAAGATAAACATATCAGAACCAAAAGAGAATTCACCCTCTACCTTTGCATTCTCCTACACTACTCCAAGTCTCTCTTACACAAAAAATAATCAGAATTTTCAACATTGTTCCTCCACATTTGCTCAGCCACCTTCCTTTACCTACATTTGCACTACATCCAATAAATAAGACAATTCCAAATAATAGAAAATGCATGTAATTTAAACAGAAGTACATCTTATGCTACGAAAAAATAAAAACCCCAAATTGGCAAGAAGGGTGGAAAACCATGGTATCTAAACCAAGATTTAGGAGGGTTTTATCGTAGAACATACATGGTACATGATCATTGCACCAAAAGATAACTCACGCTCTACCTTTGCTTCTACTTTTGCTATAGGTTTCCGCGTCTCTCTCGCACAAAGATATTCAAGAGTATCATTAGTGCTCATTCACCTTTCTTACTTAGCATTGCATTTAAATTTCAACAAACACATGATATAAGGATGAAGCGACAAATCAATTAAATTAAAATGCGCATGAAACGACATAATTACGTAGTAGCAAACAAGTAAATTCCCCTTATACATACCTTTTTGCCTTTGCCCATAAACAAGTAAATTCCCCAATTACATACCTCTTCACCTTTGCCCTCTACACAGGTGGACACCACATCAACCCTACACCCACATTATGGGTTGTTAACGTATTTCTTGATTTCTCCACCCATTGAATAAAAAAAAGAGAAAAATAAATTAAAAGACACTAGAAAAACAGAATATTAAACCACAATTTAGCATGGCCATGCTCAAAAAGTCAAAGATATAAGAGCCACAACAATTAAAAAACTAAAAAAAAACAGCAATAGTAAAAAATATGACCAACAATTAAAACAAAAAACAAAAATAACAAGAAAAAGCATAAAAAGACAAACAATAGTATGCTTTAAAACCCCAAAAAGTGTCCATGGCCAACCAGGAAACCCTGCACATCAAAAAATAGAGCATATTAAATAGGGACAAGAAAATATTAATCTGAAATAGAGACCAAATATCTTATGAATAATCTTATGCACCAAAAGATATATCTTATTCAAACACCAAAATCATAAACCCTAAATAAGTAAAGAGGGAAAAGAACTATAGCGTTTGTTTCAGGAAGATTATGAATGGATTTTGCACCAAAAGAACTCACCTCACCATTTGTATCAGCACTACACTATAATATCTCTCTCAATGAAGATATTTCAATAGTTTCATTAGTGATACTCTGCATTCTTTTACCTACACTGCATTGCACTCATAATTAAACAGATTACCAATAATGTAAAATGCTTCTAATTTAAAGAAACACATGTATGTGACCATAGCTATACCAAACATTCACCTTTACCCAATACATCTATGAAATATATTGGACCATTAGGACCTATATTAATCTCCCACCCACCAAACTAAACAAAAAAATATTAAATAAAGATCAAAATATCTTACGAGAAATCTTGAAAAGACATATATATTATAAATAGAACAAAAATATTATGCAAAATTAATTACATTTTATTCAAAGACCAAAATCACAAACCCTAAATAGCCAAGGGAAGAGAATTTTTATTTTAAATGAGAACAGTTTCATAGCATAGCATACATGGGCTTTCCACCAAATAAGAACTCACCATCTACCTTACCTCTGTTGCATTGGCCCACATCTCTCTCACAAAGATATTTCAATAGTCTCATCAAAATCCTCCTCCTTCCTATACCTACACTACATCACATCTAAATTTAAACAAATTAGTCATTCTAAAAAATGTTTAAATTAATTAAATCAACAACAACAACAATAGCGAAAGATACACACAACAATAGCAAAAAACAAGAGAAAAAACTAAAAGGAACAAACAGAGAGAATTGGTAGAGGCAAACTCTACTTTGCAAAATTAAAATTCATCCACATGCGAACAAAGAACACCCTGCATAGCACATGAGATATATGTTGAATATAGTAGTGAGAAAGGTCTTCTTGACTTGCACCTTAGTCAAGAAAGACCTTGATCAATCCTTCCTTAGCTTGCACGAGTTCGAGGACGAGTCATGGAGCAGTTAACTCATGCGCAGAATTTGGAGGCTCAGTTTTGTTTGTCTCTAAGTCCGAGTTTATATTTGGAAAACGACGAGTGAGAGTTTCAATGCCTAATTGGGGCTAGCACGAGTTAGAAGAGTCAGTTCGACTCAGTTAACAAGTCAATCACAAGTCCGAGTTCTAAAAATTAACTTGCCAGATTTAGCACAAGTCAAAAAGACTAAGGAGGTCGAAGGCACATCATTAAACCATTAGTGTTGAGCACGAGTTTGTATGAGAAAGTGTTCTTGCTTGTAGAATGTCTAAGGAGTAGCATATACACATTTTGAGAGAGAGAATTTCCATTGTGATGTGCGCTAGGATTTAGGGAGAAATTCCTAAGAAAGAGGGGCTTAGATCTGCACTAGGAAATAAGGATTTCCAGCACTAGAAAATAGGATCTAAAAAGCACAAGGAAATAGGAGTCGTGTCGAGTTCCTATAAGGAGGTTTTGAGTTAAGTATTAGAAGTGAGAGTAGCTTTAGAGAAATTCCTATGAAATAGGGGCTTAGATCTGTGCTAGGAAATAAGGATTTCCAACGTTAACAAATAGGAGCCAAAAATCACAAGGAAACAAGAGTTGTGTCAAGTTCTTGCAAGGAGGTTTTGAGTTAAGTATTAGAAGTGAAAGCAGCTTTGTTTTCTGTTGAAACAATTTGCCTTGTAAATAATTTTGTTTGCTCAATTTTTCTCAATAAAATCTATTTGCAAGGAGAGGGTTTTCCCTGTTGGGTTCACTAGAAAAATATTGTGTTATTGCGTGACTGGTGTTCTTTATCTCTGTGTTTCTTTTATTCTGATGCTTATCTATCGTAGAGAAATCTTGTGTCTTGGTGCGACAAAATTAGTTTCAGATTTGTCATCATAGCAGTTGCAGGATTTCTTGGAAATTTCACAATGTAACAGAGCAACGATCAATATAAAGAACGACACCAAGACGAATTTGTGACTAGCGCAGATCAATCAAAAGGTTAGCAATAGACTGTGGAAAAGAGCTCTCTGGGTAAGCAAGATAACATTCCAAGAATTGACATCAGAACATTATTTAGAGGGAGCCTCTAACTTTGTCTCTTAGAAAGGAAGGATCATGACAGCATTGGACGCTAATCGGGTGGGAGACTTCGTCAAGAATGTTATACTACCACAACAAAATCCCTAAAGTTGACCCAACATACTAAGAATGATATCAAGACCATGAGGGCTATTCGAGAAGGGGTCAAAAATCATATAGTTCCTCATATCCATGAGAAGAAGACAACCTTTGAGATGTTCAAAACTATTTTATATCTATATTAGAGTACCAGTGATGCCAGGGAACTTGCTCTTAAGGAGAATCTAAGGAGTATCTGGGATTCTGGATGGGACAAGGAGAGCCCATTGTCACGTATCTTTTGAAGATCAATCGGCTTTGAGATGAGCTAGGTGGTGTGAGTGCCATAGAACTACACTCGAGTTTGAGATGAGCTAGGTGGTGTGCGTGTCACTGTACCTGAGCAGGACCTTGTCAGTTTTGCTTTACTAAGACTTCACAAGTCTTGGTATGGTTTCCAAGCTGTTATCAAAGGCAGAGAGATTTTTCCCAATCGAGAGGTTATGGACTAGTTGTGTTTAGGAAGAGATCGAGAGAGGGACCAGAGATGGTAGATCATCAAAAACAGAGGACGAGGAGAACATTGCTCTGGTAGGCAAAGCCAAGAGCAAGAACACAAAGAGAAGGCCGATTCTAGTCAAAAGGGTGAGAAGAAGAAGAAGGATCTTATTAAAATCAAGTGCTTCCATTGCCATGAGTTTGGGCATTATGCTACTAAATGTCCTAATCGGAATAAGGTGACCAGTAGGAATAATGTGATTGCATCCGCTGAGGTAGATGTGTTTGCTTCTCAATTTGACAAAAAATTCTCATTGATAGCTTGCATGGAAAGCTTAGAAGGGAGCATCATGTGGCATATTGATTATGGAGACTCCTTCCACATCACCAGGAACACGAAGTATTTCAAACAACTGAAGGAGAAGGACATGCAGTTTCAGATCGAGCTAGTACATGATGGCAAGTACGCATCAAAGGGAGTTGGTACTATCAACTTGAAGAGGGAGTTTGGGAGCCCTCTCCATCTCAGAGATGTCAGCTATGCTCTAAGATTGAAGAGGAACCTTTTTTCAGTAGCAACCCTTGAGGACAAGGGATATGATGTCATCTTCAGCAAAGGTAAGGCATACCCCAAGCACTTAGCTTCTTAAGCAGTGAAGTAAATAGGTCTGAGGGTGAAGAACCTTTACAGGTTGCAAGTTGAGACATTTGGAGCAAATAGTCACAGGATTACCAGCATGCAGCTTTGACCAGCATGATGTGTGCAAGGGGTGCAAGTATGCCAAGACTCCCTTTCAAGGCCGAGGCAGTAGAGCCAACGGGATTTTGGAGTTGGTGCATTTAGATGTATGCAAGCACTTCTCTTCATCATCTCTTATGAGACATGGATTATGTTACTTTCATTAATGATTATTCTCGAAAATTTTGGACATTTTTTAGGAAGAAGAAATATGAGGTCTTAACCAATTTCATGGAGTTTAAGGCCTTTATAGAAAACTAGACTAGGAAGAAGATCAAGGCAGTGAGAAGTGACAATGGTGAAGAATATGTCACCGGTGTCGTCAAGAATTTGTGTGTGAATGAGGGCATTAGAAGAAAGTTGATAGCACCCCATAACCCTCAGCAGAATAGGGTCGCTGAGAGGAAGAACCATAGTATTGTTGGAGCAGCCAAGGCCATGTTGCATGATCAGGGACTGTCTATGTTCTTGTGTGTTGAGGCATGCAACACAATAGTATTTCTGCAAAACAAGTGTCCACACAAGGTTATTGGTCCAGTCACACCGAAGGAAGTTTTCACAGGAAAGAAGCATGATGTTTCACACTTTCGTATCTTTGGCACAAAAGTCTTTTGTCATGTGTCCAAAGATAGTAGGAAGAAGTAGGAGCCCACAGTAGAAAAGGGCATTTTCGTGAGATATAGTGAGACAACTCAAGCATACATGGTGTATCTACCAAGACTCAAGAAGACGGTTCTCAGGTGGGATGTGAGGCTTGAGGCGTCCAGAGCTTTGAGGGAGTCCTTAGAAGGAGAGCAAGTTGGAAATCCTAAGATGGAGGAGCTACTTGCTCCCAAGGAGTGTCAATAAGGATCACAGATGATGTCTCAACCATGTGGCAAGAGGCCTGCACAGCAGCACCCACAATAGGATGGAGAGCAGAATGATGAGAAGAAACTAGGATAAGAGTAGACAACTACTCAGAAACTCCTAGCACAGGGAGGAAGAAAGCCAGGTGGGCCAAGAAGTTGGTGTAGGAAGTCCAGGAGCAGGTTGAAGCATGACTGACAGTTTGGCAGCATGCAAGGCTATTTGGATGAGGAAGTTGCTTGTGAGACTTTTCAAACATAGCATGGAGCCTACTGTGATACACCATGATTACCACAGTTGCATCAAGCTCTCTGAGAACTTAGTGTTTCATGATCGCTCAAAGCATATCAAGATCAGGTATCATCATTTCACAGATTGTGTACAGAAAGGGATAATGAAGCTACGATACATTCCAACAAAGGAGGAAACAATAGATATCTTGACCAAGGCATTGGCCATAAGCAGTTTTGTTCATTTCAGAGATAAGTTGGTTGTTGTACAAAATCCCTTCCTTGCTAAGAGGAAGTGTTGAAAATACTAGCGAGAAAGGTATTCTTGAATTGTGCCTTAGTGAAGAAATACCTCGATCAATCCTTCTTTAGTATGCACAAGTTCGAGGATGAGTCATGGAGCAGTTAACTCATGCACAGAGTTTGGAAGCTTAGTTTTGTCTGTCTCCAAGTGTGAGTTTATATTTGGAAAAGGACGAGTGAGAGTCTCAATGTCTAATTGAGGCTATGATGAGTAAGAAGAGTCAATTAGAATCAATTAACAAATTAATCACAAATTCATAAGAAATAAATATGCACTAGGAAATAGGGATTTCTAGCACTAGGAAAGAGGAGCCAAACAACGCAAGAAAATAAGAGTTAAGTTGAGTTCTTTCAGGGAGGTTTTGATCTAAGTATTAGCAATGAGAGCAACTTTGTTTTCTGTTGAAACAAATTGCCTTGTAAAGAATTTTGTTTGCTCAAATTTTCTCAATAAAATTTATTGGTAAGGAGAGGGTTTTCCCAGTTGGGTTCCCTAGAAAGATAGTGTTATTATGTGACTGTGTTCTTTATCTCTGTGTTTCTGTTATTCTGCCACTTGTCTATTGTAGATAAATCATGTGTCTTAGTGCAACAAAATTAGTTCCAGATTTGTCATCATAGCAGTTGCAGGATTTCGTGGAAATTTTACAAAATACTAAATAAACATGAATTGTCTTAAAATAAATATGAAACAAAGACCAGATTATCCTATGAGAAATTTTCAATAGAGTCCAAAAATCCTATAAGTACTCTTATGCAAAAGTAAATACATCTTATAGAAACATCAAAAATTATAAACCCTAACTACATAAAACGGGAGGGGATCCATTGTATTTGAAATAAGGAGGTTGTCACAATTGGTCATAACATGGAATTGGCTCCAAAAGAACTCACTTCTTCCTCAACCTCTACACTTTACTATGATCTCTCTCGCAGAAACCTAGTAGACTCATCACTAATCCTCCACATTCCCCTACAAATGCTAGAACCTAACCTTGATTCCTCCAACCATTAAATCTAACGAAAAATAAATAAATAAATAAACATATCATGAGAAATCTTTAAAACACTAAAATTCTTATGATAAATATTAAACAAATTATAATATACTATAAGAAATGTTTAATGGCAACCAAAAAATTTCTGCAAAAGGGAGGAGTAGCACCATTGTATTTGATATGGATAGGAATACATGGGTTGTGAAATAAAAGAGAACTCACCCTTTGGGACCCTCTTATACAAGGATATTCAACAGTGTTCCTACACTTCCATTACCTACATTGCGCTTCTAAATTTAAGAGAAAACACCACTAAAAATTACCTACATTGCCTCTAAATTTAAAAAATAACACTATGTAATTATGTAGAATAGAATGAGATAAATTAACCATACATAGCTTATCTTTAGCCTTCACTTATGAAATCTCCATCGAGTAAGTTGTTTGAGTCTGCACTAATTTTCTCACTCACTAAACAAAAACAAATCCAAAAACAATGAAAACAGAAGTCAAACGTGTTCAAACTCTGCGGTCAACTCTACAGTCAGGTTTGCAGTCAACCATGTGATTGGTCTACAGTCAAAGTCAATAAAATGCCTCAATTCCTAAGACAAGAAATGTGGCTTGCCAAAAACAAAATTCTGGTGCAAAAACCGCAGTCAAAGGAGGTCAAACCACCCTTGGTCAACACTAGTCAAACCTATAACAGAGTCTGAAATTTCGGCCATGTAATTCATCTTGCAATTTGTTCTTCTGCTACAAGACGTGTGAGGAAAAGAGATGCCCAATAAGTTGCACAAACCAATCAGATGAGGAGAGAGAAGGATGTGTGAGTGAGGTACCGAATGAGGTTGGAGGTCTCTTTTATTTATACAAATCGTTGAGGGTGAAATGACATGTCTCTTGGGCTTCATGGGCCTAGATGAAGATGTGGCCGAACTTGACAATTTGCACATGTTGACATAAATTCAAAAACACATTTCAACTTGTCCAAACTTGATGATCTTTAGGTTGCTTTTGGTCCTCTCAAAAAGAGGAATTCGATGCAATAATCATCTCCATCAAATGAGTTGTCCAATAGTGGAATTTGGCCCTAGTTGCCAATTTTAACTCCTTAACATCCAAGTTTGGCTCACTTAGATGCACTATTAATCTTAGTCTTTGATGAATGGTTGTTTTCACTAAAATCCATGTTGTTTTTGTCAAGTGGGTCACTACAGCCTAGGCCTTGAGCACCCATTCCACAAGTACTCAAGCCCTCTATAGAAGTATATGGCTTAAGCAAGTGCAGCGTTGAGAGACTGGAGCCTCCTAACAGCACTAGCATATGACATATGCCCTAGACTACCTCCAAGACCCAAGACATCGGTCTACGTTGACTTCGTTTTGAGGATTCTTCATGATGACACCAATATAACCAATATGTCCCCAAGTTGGCCAAGTTGGCCTTGACGCAATCTGATGAACATGAGTTGATTCAAAGCCCGCATGAGGATGGTCTACCATTAAGATACTAGGCAGGGCTTGTTGCACCAGAGGATGCCCCAATGCTAGAGAAAAGGAAGCCTTATTTGACAATTGGAAACCCATGGAGACCACTTGATGGTGCCCCATCTTCCCCTGGGACCCCATAGGAAATATTGAGGTGAATTAGAGGGCCATCCCTCAAATTTTGGATCACCCAAGAATCTACATCTAGTTTGAAACCTCATCATACTTTGGCATGGCATTTTGACCATTAATTATGGATGACATCAGCATTTAGAGAGGTTATGGCTCACACATGTGGACTATTATGTTTACTTTTTCATTAGCTAATGGGTTGGCTTGTAACCCAAAGTCATTTAATAATCAAACTTGCTTTTAAGGGATTTGTAGGCTAAAATTAGGAGACCTAATCCTCATATATATAGAGGATAGAATCAAATTTTCATCATCACTTGTAGATCAATTGGGCCTCTTTAAAAAATTTCAAGCTAGCTGAAATTCACCTTGTATCTTACGGAGAGGTGATCTATTATGGATTTTTGCTTATGAAGCTATTGTTTGGCATCAGAGATGTCATTACGGAGCAATAATGGATTGGTTCATGCATTCTATCTTGTAAGTGTTCCTTGTATTTGATATATCTTTATAGTTTGTGGTTATTGCACGGAAAGGTTATTTGTCTAGGGTTTCTATGTGCTAGTTATTGTTGATAAATTTTTTATGGAATCTTAACAATGGTATTGTATGCTTTACCCATTATAGAATTTGTGTGTCAATCCTATGAGTGAATCTTTCAACTAGCTCTCCTCACTGAATTTGCTCACAAAAATGATACCTAGGGTTTCATGTTCCCTTACTCCTTGCTAGGGTTTAGTATTTTTTCCCAAAGTAGTTATCCCATAAACTCCATCACCCAAGGTCAAGGCATAGGCCTTCCGCCTTCCACATAGATGATCAAAAACCTCAAAAATCTCTTCTTTTTCTTCTCATCCTAAAACTTCAGCCTTGAAAATTTTGAGTTCCAACAATTTCGGCCCTAAAATTTCAGCCCCTAAATTTTTGGTCCTAAATTATTGGCTTTGAAATTTTCGCCCTAAATTTTAGACCCCTGAAATTTTGGCCCTAAATTTTCGACCCCTAAAATTTTGGCTCTGAAATTTTTCAGCCCTAAAATTTCAGCCTTTCAAGGTAAGCCACTAGGATTAGGATATGAACCAGAATTCAACTAAGGCTTGAGCCTTGGAGGTTGAACTGATTTGAAGTCGTTTCTCCTTTTTGAGCTTTACAACATCAAAATTTAGCGATGTACATGGTTGAAATTGTTTCCTTAGGGCTGACATCATCAACCCTAAGCAATTATAGGGCTAGAAAAAAACCCAATTTTGCACTAAGCCTTCAACTTAGGGTCACTTGAAGGCCTTCTGCTCCTTTTGTTGGTCATACCAATTTTTTTAAGCCTTTTCTTCGTCTATTGTGCCTTTTTAAGCCATTATCATTACTTATCCCTTGAACCATAGGCCATAAGTACTTTTTGATAGGTCCCTTGGAGAGCACATCATTTGTGTTTCACTGCATTGGGCATTGTTCTTAGTTGGAGTTCTCTCCTTGAATCTTATGTAGGTTGCTCCTAAGTTACGCTATTCTTTGTCTAATAATGTTGAGCCTTGTCCTTAATCGGAGTATCTCAGGTAAACCTATTCAACCTCATTTATAGGTTCCTTTGAGGGTACGCTTCTCCTTTTTACATAGAGTTGAGCCTTGTTCTTAGCCTGTGTACCCCATCTGAGCCTATTCAATTATCACCTTTGAACCCTACACCAAGAATATCCTCTAGCTGACCTAAACAGGGAAGCCTCCCTTGTGGTGAAAATCCACTAAAATCCATGTTGTTTTTGTCAAGTGGGTCACTACAGCCCAAGCCTTGGGCACCCATTCCACAAGTACTCAAGCCCTCTACAGAAGTATATGACTTAAGCAAGTGCAGCATTGAGAGACTAGAGCCTCCTAACAGCACTAGCATATGGCATATGTCCTAGAATACCTCCAAGACCCAAGATATCTGTCTACGTTGACCTAGTTTTGAGGATTCTTCATGATGACACCAATAGAACCAGTATGTCCCGAAGTTGGCCAAGTTGGACTTGACGCATGCTGATGAACAAGAGTTGATTCAAAGCCTACATGAGGATGGTCTACCATTAAGAGACTAGGCAGGGCTTGTTGCACCAGAGGAAGCCCCAATGCTAGAGAAAAGGAAGCCTTATTTGACAATTGGAAACCCATGGAGACCACTTTATGGTGCCCCATCTTCCCTTGGGACCCCATAGGAAATATTGAGGTGGATTAGAGGGCCATCCCTCAAATTTTGTATCACCCAAGAATGTACATCTAGTTTGAAACCTCATCATACTTTAGCATGGCATTTTGACCATTAATTACAGATGACATCAGCATTTAGAGAGGTTACGGCTCACACGTGTGGACTATTATGTTTACTTTTTCATCAGCTAATGGGTTGGCTTGTAACCCAAAGTCATTTAATAATCAAACTTGCTTTTAAGGGATTTGTAGGCTAAAATTAGGAGACCTAATCCTCATATAAATAGAGGATAGGCTCAAATTTTCATCATCACTTGTAGATCAATTGGGCCTCTTTAAAAAATTTCAAGCTAGCTGAAATTCACCATGTATCTTATGGAGAGGTGATCTATTATGGATTTTTGCTTATGGAGCTATTGTTTGGTGTCAGAGATGTCATTACGGAGCAATAATGGATTGGTTCATGCATTCTATCTTGTAAGTGTTCCTTGTATTTGATATATCTTTATAGTTTGTGGTTATTGCATGGAATGGTTATTTGTCTAGGGTTTCTATGTGCTAGTTATTGTTGTTGAAATTTGGTACCGGAGGACAGGTGGTTCCCTTAGGCTTTGATCTTTGGCCTCTAAAGTGACTTTATAATTTTTTATAAAGTTAAAATCTAATTTAAAAGTGACTTTAAGTGATAAAGTTACTAAATTTAATTTTAAAGTGACTTTAATAAAGTTAATGTAAAATTAGAAACGAAAAGTGACTTTGGAAATAAATGACTAAGTGGGTCTTTATTAAAGTGGGGTGAATTAGCCCACGGGGCTTTGGATTGATGGTGAATGGGTGCGCTGTTAAGGCACTCCTTGCGATAGGTCACCGGTTCAAATCCCTTGTGGGTACTTAGGTTAGTCTTAATGTAGAAAAAAAAAATGGGGTGAATTAAAAAATAGAAAGTGAGATTTAAAAGTGCATTTAATCTCAGCCATTGATCTATATCTATTTCAGCCATTGGATTTAGAGATCACCCAAAAGTCACTTGGATCACCCAGAAGTCACTTGGAGTTATATTAAAGGAGGAAAAGGAGGAAAAGATCATTCATTCTTTCATGAGCAGATTGGGAGAAGGAGAGCAAGAGAGCAAGGGAGATTTCTGGACAAGAAGGAGAAAAAGGCAGCAGTTTGGCACACATACCAGGCAGCTCTTCAGCAAAATCAGAACAGCAGAAAGACAGTTTCCAGGTGGTCCGTTGGGCTGAAAACGGATAAGTTTGCTTGCTGAAAAAATTATTTTGCTGTAATTTTTTGCTGAAATTTTCTTGTTGTAAAAAGACATTTTTCATAAATAAAGAAGAGCTCTCAAACTAGATTTCCCCAAGAGTTGTAGGGGGTTTTTCCAGGGTCACGTTGACCAAAAATATCAGTGTTTTAATGTGTTTTAATGGCTGTTTATTACTGCTGATTTTTATTTCTGCAATTTCCAGCATTCTGTAAATTTTTCAGAATTTGTGTTTTCAGCAAAATTTATTTTTTCCAGCTTGTTGAATGTATGGTTATGGGAAAGGGCATTTAACTACATGGGAGAAATAAGGAGAAACTGAAAACCGGGGTGGTAAAACAGAAATTTTAACAATTGTTGATAAAAATTTTATGGAATCTTAACAATGGTATTGTATGCTTTACCCATTATAGAATTTGTGTGACAATCCCATGAGTGAATCTTTCAACTAGCTCTCCTCTCTGAATTTGCTCCTCACAAAAATGATACCTAGGGTTTCATGTTCCCTTACTCCTTGCTAGGGTTTAGTATTTTTTCCCAAAGTAGGTATCCCATAAACTCCATCACCCAAGGTCAAAGCATAGGCCTTCCACATAGATGATCAAAAACTTCAAAAATCTCTTCTTTTTCTTCTCATCCTAAAACTTCAGCCTTGAAAATTTTGAGTTCCAACAATTTCGGCCCTAAAATTTCAGCCCCTAAATTTTTGGTCCTAAATTTATTGGCTTTGAAATTTTGGCCCTAAATTTTCGGCCCTTAAAATTTTGGCTCTAAAATTTTTCAGCCCTAAATTTTCGGCCCTTAAAATTTTGGCTCTAAAATTTTTCAGCCCTAAAATTTTGGCCCCTAAAATTTCATCTTTTCAAGGTAAGCCACTAGGATTAGGATATGAAGCAAAATTCAACTAAGGCTTGAGCCTTGGAGGTTGAACTAATTTGAAGTCGTTTCTCCTTGTTGAGCTTTAAAACATCAAAATTTAGCAATGTACATGGTTGAAATTGTTTCCTTAGGGCTAATGTCATCAACCCTAAGCAATTATAGGGCTAGAAAAACCCAATTTTGCACTAAGCCTTCAACTTAGGGTCACTTGAAGGCCTTTTGCTCCTCTTGTTGGTCATACCAATTTTCATAAGCCTTTTCTTCGTCTATTGTGCCTTTTTAAGCCTAATCATTGTCAGGCCAGGCAGTAATTCCATAAAACAGAAATTGATTCGTGTCTTATTCCATCAGGTAGGTCTTTGTTATATACAATAGGGAGGGACTGTTCAGTTCATCTCCCATTGATTGTTCACGTTTCTAATTTAATTATTTACATAAATTCACCCAATCATGAGGATTAGGTGTCAACATTCCCCCCCTTAATCTGAAGGGATGTTGGTGAGTCCAAGCATCGTTATGAATCGTTCAAGCTTTTCTCTTCCAAGCGCTTTGGTAAAGATGTCTACAATTTGCTCATTTGTGAAACAATGACGGAGATGGATTGTTTTGGCCTCAACATGATGTCGAATCAGATGATATTTAGTATTGATGTGCTTCGTTTGATCATGGAACTCTGGGTTCTTGGCCAACTTTATTGTAGAGGTATTGTCAATCATGAGTGGAGTTGATTGTACTTGTTTTACCTACAAATCTTCAAGAATTTTCCTGAGCCACACAATTTCTTTTGTTGCTTCCGCTGCTGCCACGTATTCTGCTTCTGTTGTGGAATCTGTTGGAACTGATTGTTTGCGTGATCTCCAAGAGACAGCTCCTGATCCAAGACTCATAGCATATCCTGAAGTAGATACCCCAATTTCTTTGTCTCCATCGAAGTCTGAATCAGAGTATCCAATCAAACTGAAGTCGTCCACCTATGTATACTTGATTCCAAAGTCTTGAGTTCCCTTCAAGTACCTTAGAACTCTTTTTGCAGCAGACCAATGTCCCTCACAAGGTTTTTGCATAAACCTGGAGAGGATTCCAACAGCAAACGAAATGTCTGGTCTGGTAGTAGTTAGGTAGTTCAGATTTCCTACAAGCTGTCTATACTTTGTTGCATCCTCAAATTCTTTACCTTCAATAGATGTGAGCTTTAAGTTTTGTTCCATTGGAGTAGTGAGAGGATTGCACTCTGTCATGCCAAACCTGTTCAACAGATCTCCAACGTATTTCTTTTGAGAAAGAAATATGGACTTTGGATGTTGGGTTACTTCAATGCCAAGATAGTAATGAACATAGCCCAAATCAGTCATTTCAAAACTTTTTCCCAATTCCTTCTTTATGGATGCAATGTAGCTTTCATTGTTCCCTGTCATCAAAAGATCATCTACATATACCACAAGATGTACAACTGTTTTGCCAACTTTCTTGACAAAAAGTTGCATCATCAAGATCAAAATGTTTGAAATTGAGTTTCAAAAGATGCTTAGTTAGTTTTTCATACTCGGCTCGCGGTGCTTGTTTAAGGCCATACAAGGACTTCACAAGTTTGCATACTTTATGTTCATGTCCTTTCACAGCAAATCCTTCAGGCTGGGACATAAAAACATTCTCTTTTAGATCTCCATTCAAGAAAGCAGTTTTTACATCCATTTGATGGACTTTCCAACCGTTCTGAGCTGCTAATGCAAAGAGTGTCGGATGGTAGCCCATTTTGCTGTGGGGGCAAAAGTCTCCTCATAATCGACCCCTTCCTTCTGTGCAAAACCTTTTGCCACAAGCCTAGCGTTGTGCTTGTCAAGTGAGCCATCAGCTTTGTACTTGTTCTTGTAGACCCACTTGCAGCCAATGGGTTTGGTTCCAAATGGAGGATCAACCAGCTTCCAAGTGCCGTTCTTTATGAGGGCATCATACTCCTTTTGCATTGCTTCTTTCCATGCATCATGAGAAGCAGCTTCTTTAAAGGAAGTTGGTTCAAAATCTGTAGACAAGTTCAATTCACAATCATAAGAAACATCCATATCAAGAGGTGAATTAGAGTCATCTACATCACCTCCATTTTGTCGATTTGCATTTCTGGTTCCTGTTTTTCCAATTTCATCAGGATGAACACTTTCAAGTGTCTTTGTCAGCCACTTTGGGGGACCTTTCTGAGATGGTCCAGGCTGCTCTGTTGATTGAGTTGGGAGTGAATCAAGATTGAGTCTCCCAATTCTATCAATTACATCACTTAAAGCATCATCCGTTGTTGGAGTTTCAGACGGGGGAGAGTATTCTTCAGAAGAAGATTCCACATGTTGATCTAGTATAGGAATCCCCCCTTCAAGATGCGGAATCTGATTTTCAAATTCTTGAAATGATTTCGATTTTTGCGAATCTATCCAAGCGATCAAGTTGCCGCTCAACAACATTGTCAGATTTGGATGATTCAAGGAAAATTACATCTCTAGATACAACAAACTTCTTATTTACTTCATCATAGAGGCGATATGCTTTGGAGGTGTTTGAATACACCAAGAAGATACACTTACGACTTCTAGCACCAAGTTTATTTCTATGTACCTTTGGTATCAAAGCATAACAGGTGGAACCAAAGACCCTGAGATGTTTTACCGAAGGAATATGTCCATACCACATTTCATAAGGAGTCTTGTTTCTTATAGCATTAGATGGACATCTATTCCTTATATTTGCAGCACATAGAACAGCATCAGCCCAAAACATTATCTTTACATTTTTGAAGAAGAGCATGGATCGTACCATATCTAAGATTGTCCTATTCATTCTTTCAACTACACCATTCTCTTGAGGATTATAAGGCACAGTTGTTTGATGTTTGATCCCATGTTGGCGAAGATAGTTTTCAAATTCATTTGATGTGTATTATTTTCCATTATCAGTGCGAATAGACCCAATATGGGATTGTGCATCATTTTCAATCCATTTATGAAAATTCTTGAATGTTTTGAAAGCATCAGATTTGTTCTTCAATAAATAAACCCAACACATTCTGGTGTAGTCATCAATAAATGTCATGATATATTTATTTCCATTTGCAGAAGGAACAGGCATTGAACCACATAAATCTGAATGAATGAGTTCAAGTTTCCTATGTGCTCTTGAATGTGAATCATGAAAACACTGTTTGATATGCTTTCCTAGAATGCAAGCATCACATTGCTTAAGTTTCCTAAGAATTGTAGGCAAACCAGCAACACCATTTTTCTTCAATAAGCGGAGACTGTCATAGTTCAAATGTCCAAATCTAGCATGTAATAATAAGCTTGATGGAAGTGTACCTTCTTCATGATGAGAATTGTATGAGAAATGTTGTGCATGAGCAGAGGTTCCTTGCAGCTTGATAATCCTTTCTTCTTCTATTCCCCTCATGACAAGTGAGTGGTCAGATGCTTTTCTTACCTCAAGCTTGCCATCAAATATATGAAAGGAGTGACCTTGCTGGCAGATGTGGACCAAGGACATCAAGTTTCTCTTGAGCTGTGGGAGATATAGAACATGATGCAGAAGAAAGTTTGGAAGACTAAGCAGTTTAAGCCTGATTGTGCCAAGCCCTGATGGCTTGATTTTTGATTGATCTGCAAAGTATACTGCTCCATCCACATTGTCAGTGAAATCTTCAAAAAAATCTTTTCTATGAGTCATGTGGCAGGTTGCTCCTGAGTTAAGCAACCAATCATTTTTCCAAGAAGTAAGTGAAGCATTAAATAAATCTTCATTTACTCCAATGTTACATTGTACCACAACATAGTGAGCGGATTCAGGTACTTTACCTTTCTCTATATCATCAGTTTTACCTTTCTGTTGGTTTCTTTTCTTCTCAATTTTGTCCCATGGTAGCTTGCATGTAGAGGCATCATGTGATCCATTTCTTTTGTAGCGAATACAATGCAAATTTGCCTTTTCTCCTTGAGAATGTCTGCCCCCCCTGCCTCTGAAATATCTTCCTCTTCCTCTTCGTCCACCTCTTCCTCTTATAGAATCTTGAGCAGGATGCTTTTCTTTATGAGCAAGGCACACAGCCTCTTCAGAATATTCAAGGGTCGTCTTCTTTCCAAAAGCTTTCTCTCTTTCAGCAAACTTTTTCACAAGAGAGTCAAAGGTGATATCTTTGAGATTTCCATTTGCTTGCAATGACTCAAGATAATTGGAGTAAGTAGGATAAAGTGCCTTGAGAAAAGTGAT
>APFE031404494.1:67112-103279 GCA_000404065.3 Pinus taeda | reverse complement strand
TTTTATAATATTTTAGTTATCCATATTTGATATTATTCAACACAATTATTTAGGGCACTATGGAATAATCCTAATTATCACATGAGTAAATATTTTTAATATCTCTTAACTATTGCTCTTAATTTCTAACCTATCATATTAACAAAAACTCAACTGGTTTCTAACCTATCCTGTTTTTTTTTTTCTTGGTAAAAAGTCTAAAATTCTATTATATGTACAGGTGTGAAATTACATGCATAGTAGCTGGACTTATCAGCAATTCCATGGCCATTTGAGATGCCATGGATAAAACATACCGACCCAAAATCTCCCACGCAGGGGAGGCATTCAACAAGAAATCCTCTGAGAGGCCTACAGAGGCACTAAACTGGTCCCATAATGACAAAATGACTGGACTGAGGCCCAAAACGGATCCTGCCCACGCAGGGGCTGTCTTCTCTGGCCTAATTGAGTTCGCTAATAACCGACGCACAGACATTTACCATGACACTACAAACTAGACATTTATCAGAAATTACATGAAACCAGAACGAGATCTGACCCGAACTATGGAAAACAACATTAAACAGATGACTGGACCTGAATTGGGAGAGGTTGGCCATGTCTGGAGCTTGCAGCGGAGGGTTATACTTCCTCGGGGGGCTTCTCCTCCTCAATTGTGCACCACCCTTGCCCCTCAGGAATACCCTCCCACATGGCTGCCCACTTGGCAGCGTCTGGAACCCTTGCTGACTGGGAGGTGGAGGGGTCGACCATGACCGCCTTCCCTGAGGTCATGGTCTCGTTTGATGGAGGTGGCAGGGGATGTTCATGACCATGGTTGTCCGGGGGAGGATCTTCCCCTCCTGGAGGTGTCCCCTCACCCTCCGCTTCAGGGATTTGCGTGAAGAGCACCGAGACGTGCGCCCTAACTCCATGAGTATCTCCCACCTTCCCCAGGGTGAAGACCACCGAACCAAATGCCGGGAGGGCTGGCCCCTCCACGTTCGCCCCGCTGGCACCTCCTCGTCCACGACCCCTACCCGAGCCCCGACCTGACCCCCTTCGACAGGGCTGCCGGTTGCGAAGCTTGGCCATGGACGGTTCGTCCGCCCCCTGCAAATGGTTTTGGTGTTCCTCTGTAACCTTCCCCAAAGCCTCCCAAATCTCCTCCTTCTCCTTTGAATTGGCCACTGTTGACTCAGGCAGCGACCATCCGCCTGCTGAGTTCGTCTGTGCCTCCGACCGCACCCTTCCGCCCTCAGAGTTCGCCTTCCGAGCCTCTGAGATTGATCCTCTGCGAACTGTGGCACTAACGAGGTGCTGAGAGCCGATCCTGAGGGCAGCCTGTGATGGCAAGCGCCTCGACCAGCGCCAGGATTTCCCCCACAACGGAGCTCTCGGCCTCCAAACTCCAGCTTGACAGTTAAATTCATGAAACAATGGCTTGATGCAGTCCCCGGCCAGGTATATAATATCACTCCAGTGTTCGGAACGCCCTCCAAGCTCCGCCATCCTGTCAACCATGCCGGCAATGAATGCCTTGAGCTACCACCCCACCTAATTAACGTTTTGACGGCAGCTGAGCCAGGGGAATTAAACTGCTTGGTTCGTCGCATGGTGCGTCACATGGGAGCCATGTGGCTCGTCCTCCCGAGTTCTGCTGTCACCCGCATCCGGGGTTTCTAACCTATCCTGTTAACAAAAACTCAATATCATTTAAAAATTTGTTATCAATTTTTTTTTTACACTTCGAATAAATACTCAAAAAATATTATTTTGTGAATAACTTCGAACTTCAGGCATATTAAAACTATAGGTTTGGGTTATTTTCAACATATAGGTCATTACTCATGCCACTATTTTATTCATTCATTTTGTCATTGATTTATTTATTTTAAATATATATTTATAAGTGTTTTTTATTTAATTGTTTATATTTAAAAATAATAATTAAAGTATTTATTTTTTATAAATTTTTATTTCTATATCAATATTTAACTGATATTAAAAAGGTTCAAGTATATTCTTAACATTATAATAATGAAGAAGCATTATAAGTTTTTTTGATTTTGGTCATCTATACAGAAAAAGTTGAGTTAACATCATGAGAGTAAATATAAAAAAAAATATGATTTTAATATGAAAAAGTAACATACTTTATTGTTTAAATGTGCATGTATTATTTTTTAATTTTCAAATTAATTAAATTTTAATATTTTAGAATAAATATATAGTTTTTTTTAAATATTTTATTCCTTGAAGTATATAGGGTATTAATAGATTTTTTAAAGTGATTTTTTAATTTTTTAATTTTTTTTTTAGTATTTATTTTTTAAAAATATGTAATTATTTAAGTTATGAATTGATATCATTTTGTTTAATTTATATATTTTGCATGTTAAATATGTTGTTTTGAATTAATAATTTGTAATAATAACTTGAAGGAAAAACTTAGTATAACAAGTATCAATTAGATATAAGATGCTCAAACATATAATTATTTTACAAAAGAATAAGGTGATAAAGCATATGTTTGAAATGGCTTGCTTGTCTTTTTACTGAATTTTAGGGTCTTTATGAGAGATTTTATACAATGTGAAAATAATAAAATTATAATGTGTGATTCATTTTCTACTCTAATACAATAACCTTAAAAAAATATTGCCTTGTTTAGAACCATACTATTCTATTAATTTTCCTAAATGTCTACTTTTTTAGTAGTTCTCTTCCTTGTAGTAGGGTCTACAAACTCTCTATTGAATCCCTTAATAATATATTTTTTCTTTTATTTATTCCCCATAATAAAATCCAACAACATCAACAATCCATTATGCATGCATCACCACTGTTAGGATCATCTTGACTTCATAATATTTTTTCTATGAGAAATGTAATTGTTATTGAACAATCCAGCATAGTTCCTTGAAGGAACCTATCCATTGGCCACCATGGTTTTGACATTGCTCATAGGCCACTCTTCCTTCTCAATGTCTATGTCCATGGTGCAGACTATTGGTTATTCCTCAATAGTAAAGTAGATGACTCTTGGATATTATGGACCCTCCACATCAAACCTTCCAATAGAAGAGTGGAATTATTTTGCGGAGACTAGAGTATTGTAAGTAGGACAAGCCCCAAATAGTGGGTTGTTGGGTGAGTATAGGGGTTGGTTTTAGCCCTATATTCCAGTGTGTGACAATAGCATGGAAGGGAGACTATGTCACAACTGTAGGAGGCTTGTTGAGGGTGAATGAGTGGGTTGACAAGTGGTTGTTGGAAGCACTAACTAGGTGGCTTCATCAAATAAAAGGTGTGTTTGATTGATTTTGAAGGACAATGCGAAGTGGCAGGGCCTAAGATGAAAGTCCATGATATCTCAAAGCCCCTGAAGACCAAGAAGGTGAATATTTGGTTGGAAGCATAGCCAATGTTCGCAAACATAGGTGATTATTGGGATGAGGACACAATGGAAAAAGTCGCAAAGTTATTGTGGGAATATCAAGACTTATTTCCCACCAAATTCTCAGATTTGAAGGGGATAGTAGCTGATTTAGGCATCATGAAGATCACTCTAAAGCTAGATGCGAAGCTAGTGAATCAACGCCCATACTGGTTGAATCGTAAGTACAAGGAAAAAGTGCACGAAGAATTGGATAAGATGCTGGAAATTGGGATTATTGAACTCGTGGAGGAATCATACTGGGTTAGTCCTTGTGTCGATGACCCATTTCCTACACCATTCACAAAGGAAGTGTTGGAAAATGTTGGAGGCCAAAAAGCCTATTTGTTCACTAATGGGTTCTCAGGGTATCATCAGATCAAAATTGTGCCTGAGGATAGGTGTAAGACCACCTGTGCTACTGAATGGGGTTGTTTTCAGTATACAGTTATGCCCTTTGGACTTAAGAATGCCCCTGCAATATTCTCTAGGGTGGTAGTCACAACTTTCAAAGAATTTATTCATAATTTTTTGGAAGTTTACTTTGATGATTGGACAATGTTTGGGTTAGTAAACAAACATGTTTATGGTCTTTGCCTCATGTTGGATACTTGTCGAGAGTGTCAGATATCCCTTAATCTGAAGAAGTGCATATTCTGCATACCATATGGGATACTTCTGGCCTTATTGTTTGTAAGCATGGGTTGATGGTAGATCCTCCCAAAATCACAGTAATTATCAATTTGGAACCTCCAAGGAATCTCAAACATTTGCGCGTGTTGTTGGGCCATAAAAGATATTATATGAAATTCATCAAAGAATATGCGTAGATCACTGCGCCAATGGAGACATTACTGAAGAAGGATGCGACGTTTTGCTGGGATGATGATTTCCAGAAGAGTTTGGATGTCTTGAAGGAAAAAAATGGTCATAGCGCCTATTCTAGTGTTCCCCGACTAGAAGAAGGAATTTGACATACATGTAGATGCATCCTGCATAGCATTAGGAGTTGTGCTAACCCAACCATGCGCAGGTGATATTGACCACCCGATTGCATTTGCGAGCAAAAAGTTGTCTAAAGTGGAAAAGAATTAATCAATCACAGAGCATGAAGATTATCAATGGTGTATGCGCTCCAGAAGTTTAGGCATTATTTGTTGTGTGCGCACTTCAGAATGTACAAAAGCCATTCTTCTTTGAAGTACCTGGTCAACAAGTCTGTGTTGGCGGGGGGGGGGATTTGTAGATGGTTGCTGCTCTTCCAAGAATATGACTTTGAAGTACTTGTGAAGAGAGGACGATAGAATGCTGGACCAGATCACCTCTCATGGATTGAGAATGGTGATGAACTTACAAATCTAGAGGAAGGACTTCCTGATGTGCAGCTCTTCGTTGTGCGCATCGCAAATGAACACTTTGTAGACATAATTCAGTTCTTTTCTACGAATACAACTCCTTAAAGGTATACAATGTAGCAGAAGAAATAATTGGTGGTTAGGGCTACATATTTTTCTGTTATTTCAAGACACATATAAAATGGGATCGGATGAAGCGCTACGTAGGTATGTCCCAGATTATGAAAGACAAAGTATCCTCGTTGAAGCGCATGGATAAGTTGTAGAAGGAAATTATGCAGGAAGAGGAACTGCATAGAAAATCCTACGAGAAGGACTATGGTGGCCAACTATGCATAAGGATTCCAAGGAGTATTGCAAGGAAAGTGATGTTTGTTAGAGAACGGGGAGACCGTCGCGAAGCGATGAGTTTTCCTTAAACCTACAGTTGACATTACAAGCGTTTGATAAGTGGGAAATATAGTTCATGGGAGTCACCAATCTAGCCACTAGGAAAGAAGATCAGAGAAAGGTACATTATTAAAACAAAAGAATACTTGACCAGGTGGGTTGAGGTGCAACCCATGAAGGATTATAGCGCAGCTACAAATGTGAAGTTCATTTTTGAATACATTTTGTCTCAATTTGGTTTCCCTAAAAATTTGATGAGTGATAGTGGTTCACATTTCTTGAACGAAACAATTGTAGCCTTGCTTGAAGAGTTACAAATGTATCACCAGAAGAGTATGTCGTATCACCCTCAAGAAAATAAAACAGTGGAATCCTTTAAAAATATTCTAGGGAATTCCTTAACAACAATTTGTAATGAAAAACAAAATGATTGGGATGTGCACATACTAGTTGTTCTATGGGCGTATAGAGCCACCTACAAAAAGTTGGCTAGACAAACACCATTTAGAATAGTTTATGGACAAGAAGATGCGATGCTGATGGAGTACATCATGCTAAGTTTGTGAATTTCTGCAGTTATAGACATGGCCGATTGAGATAGCACGGAAGAATGCCTCACACAGATAGTTGAGTTGGAGGAAGATTGCTTCTTGGTGGGTTTTCATTAGTAGGCGCATAAGGATCGTGAAAATGCATGGCATGATCACCATATTAAACAACAGACCTTTTAGATTGGAGAGTTGGTTTTTTTGTATGATAGTAAGTTCACGAAGTTTCAGAGAAAGCTCCAAATGCATTGGTTGGGGTCATGTATTATCAAGCAAATCACAAATGGAAGCATAGTTCAGCGCGCAAAGCTGAACAGGGAACTATTTCCAGGAAAGATCAATGGGAGCCAATTGAAGTTGTACAGGGGTGATCTCGCCCTTTCACAGTGATTATATGTATGTGGGATAGTCTTAGTACTTCAGGTAGTTCAAAGGGAGTGCAGGACTATATACTACACTGCCAAAAGGATGGTTGGGTGAAGTGATTGGACTACATGATGAATCAAGGGAAGGTGCATAGGGGAACTACGACGAAGGAGTTGCGCTAGACTGGTGGGTCCCACACAGACTAACCAGAAAGTGGTCATTGGAAGAATTGTAGCTGATTGGATGGTTATTTTTCCGTTTATGGGAGCCGGGGGGGAGCATTGAAGATGCATATCTTTGGAAATATTCCACCAAAAGTGCATTAATGAAAGCCGGGATTTGGAGGAATTGGATGGATTTGAATTCAAATTGGGTTATAAATACAACATCTTGCTCCACATTCAAACACTGTGCATCCTAAAAAATTTCCTTGAGTTTTTGCACTTTAGCTTGCATCACAATAATTATTGTATATCTACAGAAGAGTGGGAAATAATTAAGGAGAAGATTTCATAGCCACAATTCGTGAATTTAACAGATTTGTAACACAAAAGATTCATCGAGAGAATGAATGCAACTCAACTTCAAGCTGAGCCAACCCAACCTTTGGCTACTCCAACACCTAGATCACCGAGACCTAAACCATCTGCTTCCACAGTAGGAGACAAGAAGCAGAAAAAGCCCTAACAAGCGCCCTTATAGTAATCGATGCGCAAAAATCAATGGAGGTTAGACAAGAGTGGAATATGGATCGAACAAAGCAGCTGATGGAACCTCTAGATTTAGACAAAGAAGAGCCCACCATGGGAGTTGAGGAGATTTATGTAGAGGAAGATGAGCCGATAAGTTGACTGCCAACTTATATACTGCCAAGGAAATATATAGCCAAGGTTCCTAAAGACCTGGATTCAGAGAAGTTCATGGTATCCAAAATCGTTGTTGCTGAAAGAAGTACCTTTTCAGGGCAATCTACTAGCTCGAATACTGTATTTAAAGATGGAGGACTAGGACCTTGGGGATCACGCAAAGTTCCCACAGCTAGAACCAAGCAAGTACCTGAAGAGGGTATATTATGAAGAAGAATATGTCACACTGCTTGAGCGAATGAAATGGTTGGCTGGAGTTGGGTGAAGGGGGCTATTAAACATGTTATGGGTGACGCATTCCAGCCGCAACATCGTTAATACTATTTATTTGCATCAATTATTAACGTTGGTTTATGATGGGTGCCTTTGGTTGGGAGGGCCAATCCTTGTCATGGATATGCTGATTCATAGGATAACCCTCTTGTTGTATCAAGGAATCGACCCTACAGAGGATTTAATAGGAAATTCACAGGAAAAGAAGTTAGAATATCAGATGATGAGTGACTTCAGGCTGGTGAAGAAGGCATGTAGTTATGTAGTCAGTTCCATCTTAGATGGCGCAGTGTAGTTTGATGCACAAATCTTGACCAAGAAAATCATGAGGAAGTGCGTCCCGATGAAGTGTTGACGTCACTAGTCTCTCTGTCTATGTAGTGCACCAAAGGAGTCCAATACAATTGGGCTCAATACTTACGTCATGATTTTTTGAAAGATTTCAGAGAATCCCATGATGAGGGTAAGGTGTTCCACTACATGTGGCTGCTTTTGTTGATCGGATTGGTGGTGTAGACGATGCAAGAAGAAACCCAGTTCCCACAACATGATCCAAATCTACCAGATGCCATGAAGTTCGCCTTAATGTGGGAAATTAAGGACCATGAGCGTGTCATGGAGACTAAAATATTTTGGGTCTTGTTTGAATTGGAGTTAACGATGGTGATTAACCAATGACCATGGTTATCACCTAGCCTTCATGTGCAATATACCAATGTTCCCAACTTCAAGGCATATTTTCATAATCTGCATATCCGCGCGAAGAAAAATGCCACACGCACATGGCACAAGTTGCCATACCTAGTCTTTGAAGATGAAATTATGGGGGTCATCAGTAAATGGTTGAGCGGCTAGCTCACCATATCTGATGTGGGCGCATGGAGAAGTAAAGCTATTGAAGAGGAAACAAAGAAAACCACAGTTGTGACGACGATAACGAAAGAGAATAAGAAGGAAGCACAGAAGGCTTCCATGAAGGAAAAGGTCACGACAAAGGAAAAGACCATGCAGCAAAAGGAGGTATCTGCCAAGGAGAAGGAAGCAACCAAAGAGAAGGTCTCGCCAAAGAGATAGAAGCGTCAGAGGAGAAATTTCCACCATGTCGCAGGCCACCATTAACCTCAGCGAGTTTGATAGGGAGCACACTAATGAAGAGGTTGAAACACAAGGTGAACAGGAAGGGGGTGCAGGCTTGGAGTCCCCCTTCATTGTCAAGAGGAGGGAGAAGCAGAGCTCTACGGGACCGCACAAGAAGCAGAAATCTGACAAATCTATGAACGCGAAACCTTTTGTCTTCATGGAGGGGGACCTAGATGAGGTTGGTGATGTGGTCTATGATGCAATAGAGAATATTTGGAGGCACATTGAAGATCAGTACCACCAAACACTAGACAAGGTGCAGCAGGGCCTGAGGGAATTGTAGGTTCAATTGAGTTTATTCTACCTCATCTTAGGAAGATAATAGACCCATGTTCCAAGAAAATAGGGAACCAAAGTGAATTACACATAATGAAAAATGAAACATAAGTGGACATATAACAATAGAAACAAGGAAAGTATGTTACCAAGCAGCATCAAGGTTGTTCTACGAGATAAATCAAGGTAGAACAAGTCAACTCAATAACATTAAAATTAAAACACCAAAAATGGATAACAAATAAATGTTAGCACTCTAGTTAGTAAGAAAATAATATTAAAATTAAAACACAAATAATAGATGACAAAGCAATGCCAACACTCTAATTAGTTTCAATCTCATCCACCCAACAAAATAGAAATTTAAAAGATTTATCTCAAAAATAAACTACTACTTGAAAAGAGAAAGTAAAAGAACCTTCAATTAAGTGTATTCTATCTCATCTTAGGAAGCTAATAACACACATATTCCAAGAAAATAGGGAAGCAATGTGAATTACACATGATGAAAAAAGAAACATAAATGAACATATAACAACAGAAGCATGGAAAATATGTTACCAAGAAGCATCAAGGTTGTTCAATGGCCATGATATCATCTAATTTTTCATTGGGGTCCTTTTCGTTGATCAAATTTTTCATTTTTTCGATCAAAATGTGATGTGTTGAGAAGATGGAGATATGATACTATCATTATTTATAGGCGCATCATTTATAGTTATTTGGAACTGCATCCTATGCCCATATTCTCAGCATAGAACATTTTGTTCGAGTAGGGGCTCCCAATAATTGTAGGGCTTCTCTTCGGAGTGTCCCAATAATTCCTAGGTCCCATTGTTGTTCTAGACAATTTAAGGTTCAGTCGCTTTCATGCTATGGCCAAGGGAGCGACCAGAGACCTAAAGTCACTCTCACGGGCCTGCATGCCAGTGACAGTGGATGAAACTTACCAATTATGTGCCATCGACTCTGAGATTTGAGCCACTTTTTCAGGACCAAAGCCCAGGCCACTGCCAAAAATGGAATGAAAGCTCATAATTAAGTAAAGCACAGGAAAACAATGATGAAAAAGTAAATAGTTGATCAAGTTCTTAACCATACCCTTACTAGCCATGACATGAATTTCATCAAACATATCATTGACATGTAACCTACAGGTGTAAACAACAGAGTTAAGTGTAGGGATATCTTACTTATCTGAGAATCGCCATGAACCATTGTTTCCTCATGTCACTTCCTTTGCCAATTTCCCTAGCCATCAACAACTAGATGAACACCCATAGGATGTATTTCCCAACATTCAGCTTGGAATAAGTGTCCTATTCATCTGTGGTTATTGTTTTTAACATTTATTACATGGAATTTTCACCAGGGTTGTTACATTCACTTTGTAGATCCATCCATCATAATTAGGTGGAAACAAACAAACTTTATAGTGGGGCAACAAATCCTTGATGGCATAATCTTGGCTCATGAAATACCTCACTCTTTGAAATCTTGACGAAGGCTAGGGATGTTGATGAAATTAGACTTATCCAAAGCATATGATCACTTAAATTAGTAATTCCTCTTTCAGATGCTGGCAAACATTGCATTTTCTTAAGACTAGATATGATGGACTAGATCCATGGTAATAACCCCTTTCTTTTCTATTATTCTCAACAGATCTCCCTCAAGGAAATTCCACTCCATCCAAGGCTTGAGGTAAGGCGCTTCCTTATCCCCATTCTTGTTTATTATCACAATAGAAGACTTGGTCCATTTTCTTTAAGAGGCAAAGTGAGAGGGTCACATAAAAGGAAAAATATCTCTGAAACGGATCTCTCGACGACACACCAGCAATTTGTGGACAATAATATGCTCTTTGGAGAATTGAAAATTTGAGAGATTAAAACCTTGCATGTTATTCTGGAAAAGTTTGAGCTAGCCATAAGTATTTTGTTTCCTTCCTGTTACGTCATTTTCTGACTTGCTATCACATCCATGTCTTGTTGTTGTATTTATGCTACAGAATGAACAGGGGAAAAATTTGAAAATTGGAGATAGAGTAGAGGATTAAAGGAATGTAGGAGTGATCAGGTGTGGGGAGACTGAATAGGGAGGACAGAGCTTCATATCGGATATACATGGATTACATGAGCTCTGAATTTAGAAAAGGATCGCAGAGGAATCAAGAGAAAATCACAATTGTATTAGCATAGGAGAGGCCATGGCAGTCAGGGGGTTGATTTTCATTTAATATTACAAACATATTTTAATAGAGGAAAAATTCATAAAACTTGGCTTAGTGGGCTTGAAATATTATTAAAATTGGCAGATAATGCTTTTGGGTACGGAAGTTGCGTATATATAGAGGTTGTGCCTATATAGAGGCTGCATTTTTGTGCATAGATGGAAATTGTGCATATACGGAAGATATGTGCATATCTTCCGTGTATACACGTCTTTTATGTATCTGCATCGTATATGCGCAAATTTCATATACAGAAATTGCGCATATACGGAAATTGTGCATATACAGAAAATATGCGCATATCTTCGGTATATCTGTAACTTTCTTATATGTGCATATCTTCCGTATATGCACGTCGTTTATGTATCTGCATCGTATATGCGCGAATTCCATATACAAAAATTGTGCATATATGGAAATTGTGCATATACGGAAGATATGCGCATCTCTTCCATATATACATAAATATCGTATATGCACAAATTCCATATATAGAAATTGCGCATATACAGAAATTGTGCATATACGTAATATATGCGCAAATCTTTCGTCTATGTGCATCTTTTGTATATGTGCATTTATCATATATGCACAACTTCTGTATATGCGCATATCTTTTGTATATGTGTAAATTTCTTATATGTGCATATCCTCCATGTATGCACGTCTTTTATATATGTGCATCTACCGTATATGCGCAACTTCCATATACAAAAATTGCGCATATATGGAAATTGTGCATATACAGAAGATATGTGCATATCTTCCGTATATGTGTAACTTTCTTATATATGCATATCTTCCATATATGTATATCTTTTATGTATGTGTATCTACAGTACATGTGCAACTTCCATATATGGAAATTTTTCATGTACGGAAATTGTGCATATACGGAAGATATGCGCATATCTTTTGTATATGCGAAATTTTTCTATATGCACACCAAGTATATGTGCAACTTCCGTATATACACATAACCTCCATGTATGTGAAACTTTAGTATATATAACTTTTGTATATGTGCATCTTTTGTATATATGCAACTTCTGTATATGCATAACTCTCTTATATGTGTATATTTTTCGTATATGCATGTCTTTTATATATATGAATCTACAATATATGCGCAACTTCCTTATACAGAAATTGCACGTATACGAAAATGTGCACATACAAGAAAGTTATGTATATACAGAAGATATGCATATATCTTCCATATATGCACAATTTTCGTATATGTACAATTTCCATATACAGAAATTGCGCATATACAGAAGATATGCGCATATCTTCGGTATATCCCCAACTTTCTTATATGTGCATATCTTCTGTATATGCACGTCGTTTATGTATCTGCATCGTATATGCACAAATTCCATATATAGAAATTGCACGTATATGGAAATTGTGTATATACGGAAGATGTGTGCATATCTTCTGTATATACATAAATTTCATATATGCACAAATTCCATATACAGAAATTGCGCATATACGGAAATTGTGTATATACGGAAGATATGTGCATATCTTCTGTATATATATAACTTTCTTATATGTGCATATCTTCTGTATATGCACGTCTTTTATGTATGTGTATCTACTGTATATATGCAAATTCCATATACAAAAATTGCGCATATATGCAATATATGCGCATATTTTTCATATATGTCCATGTTTTGTATATGTGCATTTACCATATATGCGCAACTTTCATTTATGCGCATATATTATGTATATGCGTAAATTTCTTATATGTCCATATCTTCTGTATATGCACGTCTTTTATATATGTGCATATACCGTATATGCACAACTTCCATATACAAAAATTGTGCATATACGGAAGATATTCACATATCTTTCGTATATGCATAGCTTTCTTATATGTGAATATCTTCCATATATGTACGTCTTTTATGTATGTGGATCTACTGTACATGTGCAACTTCCATACATGAAAATTTTGCATATACGAAAGATATGTGCATATCTTCTGTATGTGCGAAACTTTTCTATATGCACATATCTTCCAGGTATATGTGCAACTTCCGTATATACACATAATCTCCATGTATGTGAAACTTTAGTATATATAACTTTCATATATCTGCATCAACCGTATATGCACAACTTCCATATATGCACATATCTTCTATATATGCATAACTTTCTTATATGTGTATATCTTCCGTATATGCATGTCTTTTATATATGTGAATCTACAGTATATGCGCAACTTCCATATACAAAAATTGTGCGTATAAGGAAATGTGCACATATAAGAAAGTTATGTATATACGGAAGATATGCACAATTTCCGTATATGCGCAATTTCCATATACAGAAATTGCGTATATACGGAAATTACGCATATACAGAAGATATGCGCATATCTTTAGTATATCCCTAACTTTCTTATATATGCATATCTTTCGTATATGCATGTCATTTATGTATCTTCATCGTATATGCGCAAATTCCATATACAGAAATTGCACATATACGGAAATTGTGCATATATGAAAGATGTGTGCATATCTTCTGTCTATACATAAATTTCGTATATGCGCAAATTCCATATATAGAAATTGCGCATATATGGAAATTGTGCATATACGGAAGAAATGTGCATATCTTCCGTATATACATAACTTTGTTATATGTGAATATATTCCGTATATGCACGTCTTTTATGTATGTGCATCTACTGTATATACACAAATTCCATATACAAAAATTGCGCATATACAGAAATTGTGCATATATGCAATATATACGCATATTTTTTGTATATGTCCATCTTTTGTATATGTGCATCTACCGTATATGCGCAACTTCCGTATATGCGCATATATTTCGTATATGCGTAAATTTTTTATATGTGCATATCTTTTGTATATGCACGTCTTTTATATATGTGCATCTACCGTATATGTGCAACTTTCATATACAAAAATTGTGCATATATTGAAGATATGCGCATATCTTCTGTATATGCATAACTTTCTTATATGTGCATATATTCCATATATATACGTCTTTTATGTATGTGCATCTATCGTACATATGCAACTTCCATATATGGAAATTTTGCATATACGGAAATTGTGCATATACAGAAGATATGCGCATATCTTTTGTATATGTGAAACTTTTCTATATGCACATATCTTCCAGGTATATGTGCAACTTCTGTATATACACATAACCTCCATGTATGTGAAACTTTAATTCAAGGCCATATCAACAACATGCTATGACCTCATGCATGATGACAACCATTACTCCATTGTACACATTATTACATGCAACCGACAGTATGCATAAGCAATGCCTAACCAACTACAAATACACATAAACGCATATAGTTGAACATAATTGATTAATTCTTGCAATCAACCTACAAGACTGATACATGTAATCAAAATATTCAAATGTAAACTAACATACAAGGATATAAGTAGGCAACATAAAGTCAACATGTAAGTGACATGTAACCATATGTAACCTGTCACATGCTCATGAGAAATACTCTTCATGAAATCAACATCAAATTCTCCATGATAACCATACTACAACCCTCATACATCATCAATTCAATGCAACAAGTATATAAGTGTAAGAGACACACATGCAACTAACATGCATGCATCACTAACACATTCAACCCATCCAGTCCAAGAGTTGAACCATGCTCTGATACCACTCTGTAACACCCTCCTTCCACACCTACACAAGTAACCATTCTAACTGGGGTAAAACATGAGACGAGAGGCTACTATGATTAGATTCGACCTCCAATATGACCCGTTATAGTGGCTACAACCACCCTCCAAAATTTTCCCTTAGCTTCGTTTTGGAACCTCCCTACCAACCTTTCACATCAGCATGTCTTGCCTTGTCAAATACACAAGCTTTAGTGATTTTCTAGCAGATTTCCAACTTGTGCATAAGAGCTTGTTGCATCCCCCTCACAGGTTGTTTCTCCAGACTTGGTCTAGCTAAAGGCTGAGCATCTCCCTCAAGAAATTGTGCAATTCTGGAGGGGAATGAACCTACCCTCCATAAATTGTGTAATTCTGTCGGCACTTTGTTGGGCTCCAGAATTGTGCAAATCTACCTGTCATTGTTCAATGGAAAAATTGCGCAATTCCTCCTAGTAGGACTGCTTAACCCAGAAATTGTGCAATTCTGGGGAGCAGTCAGCTGCTCTGCCTAGAAATTGTGCAATCCATTTGGGTAGCCATCCTAGCTCCCTCCCAGAAATGCGCATTTTTCCCCTCAGTTGAGAAGATTGTTGCATTTGCAGTTAGGTTGAGTGGTTCCCTCCACGCCAAGAAAAACTGATTTTCATGCATGGACTACTTCTCCCAAGGCAGCATGCAAAGGCATCCCTTAATTTAGGGATCTAGTTTTAGCAGGTGGAAGTTGTATGCAAGGATCATTTCAAAAACCTCCCACAAAGTGTCGCTCTTCCTAGATTTCTGGGATTCATCTTTGATTTTATCAAAACTCATGAACCGAACACTACAAAGCTCTTTCCTCACATTGACCTTGTAGTTCTAACATCTTGCATTGCATCTAGGAGTCGTTGACACATTCAACTTGTTTGTTTCGGGGTAAGCCCACTTTTCACGTCTCACGTTGCATTTCTGTCGCCTTTTGTGTTTTGCTTTGTGTGAGTGTTGTCTGGGTGATTTCGGTGAGTGCTTGCTATCGTTTTGATGTATGTCAGTGTGTAGAAGCACCATTTCAATTTTCGTTCCCATCTCACTATTGTCACATGCATGAAACTGTTTTTTCACAAACGGTCATCATTGCAGTGACTCGCTTCACACACATACATGCTTTCTTGTATTCTGAATCCTTCACTTGTTGTTTTCATGTATGATCATTCACTCTTGTTCGCATTCGTCTCATCATGCATTTAGAATTCTAATGTTTTCAGTCACTCGTTGGCCGATTTGAGTTGCCTTGGCCTGGACTGTGCCTTTCCCAACTAAAACTACACATTTCTAGAAGTGAAGGATCTACCTTCCCTCTAGAAATTAGCTAACTCTAGCCCAACACTGACCTTCAGGTTTGCATTTCACAATTCTTGGAGGTAGTGTTCTGTTGGCCCCAGAAATTGCGCAATGTAGTTTGTTGGTTGCATGTCACTTCTAACTAAAATTGTGCATTGCGTAGTTTCAGTCCTCAGTAGGCTAGGCTGGATTGTGCATTGTGTAGTTCCAACATTCAGTCAGCCTCCTGACAACCTGGACTGTGCCTTTTGCAGTTTTGGTAGTCAGTCTCCCGACCTCCCGGTAGAAATTACGCAACCTTCATGATTGGTCATACAGGTATGTTGCAAGTCAGCCCTCAAGTTTGTTTTTGTTTTCAACTGACAGATTGCTTGCCACGAGTGTTGCTATATCTCTAGGCATCACAGGTGTTTGTCTGTCTCTCGGCAGCACAAGTACAATGGCCTTCAGGAGAACATAGTCGAAGGACACTGTTTAGAGCACAACAGGGGTTGCAGCCAAGCTAGTGTCTATGAGATTGCCTACCTATGAAGACATCAAGTTGTTCATAGACAAGGACATCAAGATAAGATGGCTGCAACATCAAAATGAGCAGCACCATCAGCAACAGAAGAAGGCAGCACACCTGCATGCCGCGAGTGCAAGAGGAAGGTTGTTGATAGCATAGAGGTAGAGCAAAGTTGCAAGTTCAAAGCAGATCCACTCATGACGAAAGAAACTTTGGTGATTGAGGCTATGATGTGATGACACGACATGAAGTTCGTGTGAAGGAAGAGAATGGAATAGAGTAGGAGTTGCATGTGCTGAAGCAGCAACTCAAGGAAGAACAAGAGCTGCATAGATGAGAGAATGAGTTGTAGTAGGAATAGGTACAGTAGGGGGTGCAACATGCACATACGGATGAAACTGTGCCCATACAAGTTATGGATCCATCCCAGCAGCTGGCACGAAGCAAACAAGGTGAGTAGTGTTGTTGATTGCATGTAAGGGAATTCAACATCATGCATGTCATTGTGTGCACGCATTCGATCCCACCCATTTGGCACACTCACTGAGGCGAAGACAAAAAGCAAGTCCAACTATAGTTGAACATGTATTTCGACAAGTTGATGTGCACGACCACCAACACATGTTTGGATATCAACACATACACTATGCATGAACATATTGCCAGTTTGCTCGCACCCAGGACGACCATGGGCATGCTATTAGACGAGTTGGACGGAGGATCCATATCAGTGTACCCAGATGCAATGGAGGCAAGAGTTCACTTCAGTAAGATGTCACCATTGAGCACACAGATACCATCACAGATGACCAAGCCTGGCATCAGTTCGCCACCATCAACCATCACAAGGATGTCAAAGAGTTGGTCCACCACAATGGTCTGAGTGCCAGTGATGTCTTACATGGCTTGCTCAAGCCATTTTGTCTCACATGGGTACATGTTCATTGTAATGTAACATCTTTTCAAGTGGAAGTTCAAGTGTCGATAATTGGATGTAACAGTCATAGAGTAGATGAAATGGAAAATCTTAGATCAAGTGTCCAATCTTATGGCAATGATTACAACTATACGAAATCATATACAGAAAGTGGACATATACGAAAGTCATCTTTTGTATATGCATGCTTCCATATATATGTGCATATACAAAAGTTGCACATATATAGAACATGGCTTCTATATATGTGCAACTTTTGTATATGCACATATATATGGAAGCATGCATATACGAAAGATGAATTCAATATCTATATAGAAACCATATTACCGAGAGAAAAGGGAGAGTACATTGGCAAAGGAAGCTGAGTCTCGGATGCTACCATTAAGGAAAATGAGGACATCATCGACAAATAGAAGATGAGTGAGGTAACATAGGTCATTTATTTTAAGTCCAAACAATCGACCATTTCTCTTTGCCTGTGCAAAGAGCCGGCTGAGACCTTCCATGACAATCATGAAAAGAAGGGGAGATAGGGGACAACCCTGTCTGAGTCCCCTTTCTGCGTGAAAAAAATGTGAGGCAAATCCATTAATGAGAACATTGAATGAGGCAGTGGTAATGCAAGACATGATCCAGGTGGTGAAATCATGCAGGAAGCTGAGGTGAATGAGAAGCATTTTGATGTAAATATAGCTAACATGGTCAAAGGCTTTTGCTAGGTCAATCTTTAATATGATGCCCTTAAGATTTTTGGACCTGATCGAGTGTATGGCCTGATGGGAAGTACCAATGGCTTCGTGAATCTATCGATGCTCAAGAAAATAAAATTGTTCAGATGATATATGATGAGAGAGGATGGGTCTGATCCTGTTGGCAATGATCTTTGCAATGATTTTGTAGAGACAATTTCAAAGGGAGATGGGGCGAAAGTAATTGCAAGATGATGGAGAGTCAGACTTGGGGATAACGGCAATGAAGGTGGAGTTTATGACATTGTATAATTTACCAGTGATCCTGCATTCCTCCACTACATTTAGTAGGTCTTGTCCCAAGAGTTCATAAAGGGCTAGATAAAATTCGATAGTCCATCCATCCAGCCCTGGACTTTTATCCTTTTTAAACCATTTCAGGGTCCCCTCAAGTTCAACAATTGTCACTGGTGACTTGAGCTCATCTGCCATATCTTCATCCACAAACCGAGGAAAATGACCAGCAACTTGTATAATATCTACTAGATTGGACACTTCGGGGGTTTTATAGATATTCTAAAAATGAGAGGTGCCCAGAAGGGATAGTTTATTGAAGGTGTCTGCCACACCTCCATTAGGTAAGGGTAGATTCCAAATTGTGTTAAATACCTTTCCCTTAGTATAGTTCTGAAAGAATTTTGTGTTATCATCTCCAGCTTGAAGCGAGATGGCCCTGCTCTTTAGTCTCCAGGTCTCCTCTCTTTCCTTTAATATCTTGTCCTTCTGTTTCTCAAGTTCAATAAGATGGGATTTATCATTTGTAGTTGTAAACCCCTTGTTACGACCATCCATTAACGTACTCAGTTTTGATTCAATTTGAGATAGGGTGTGATCATCCCTCTGATCTTTCTCTTTGGCCCAGGTGAAAAATAGATGCTTGAGCTGAGATAGATTGTGACAGAAAACCTCAGCCAGAGATCTATGTCTTGTTATGGGGTTTGCCTTCCAGTAGTCAGTGACCAGCTTGGTGTATCTTGGGTCATGTAGCCACACGTGATTGAATTTAAAGGGGGATCTAGGCTTTGAATGGGGGCCAAGGATATCTAGATATATGGGTGAGTGATCGGATATGCCCCTAGAGCCCATCCATTGTCTATATCTATTTAGTTGATGTAATAGTGGCACCTTAATCAGGAAATGATCAAGCCTTCTAGCTAGAGTTGCTTCCCCAACCCTTCTATTCCTCTAAGTAAGAAGGGGCTTGTTCATGGGGACATCTATAAGATTATGCTGCTCCAATAGATTCATCATATACCTTGAGAGAGGATCCACTTGGGCTTGGGATCCCCATGATTCCCCAAAACCTAGGGAGAAATTGAGGTCACCCCCAAGGACTAGATGATCAGGTTAAGTAAACGATATATTGAGGAAACACTGCCAAAAATCCTCTCGCCGATGATAGAGTCCATATATGTTAATGACCCGAAGATTCAAACCAAGGTTGACCAAGAAAATATCCATTCCGATAAACCCTAATCCACCCCAAGATGATATGACCTTAAAAATAATATTATGTTTATTTGAGAATAAAACTTTCATAATTTTAACTTAGTTATCAATATCTTTTTGTTTTTGTTAATCTTGGGAGGATCTTCTTTTTCTATTTATAAAACACAAGTTTACACCACATATGTGAGATAGGTGGCCTCAACTTGCTGAGTGGGAAACTAAGTCTGTTGGCCACCTATCCTCGTTATAATACATCCAAAAAAATATAGTTTCAGTCGATCTAACCAAGATATATACATATTAGTATCATGATAAGAGTCTATGTGTCTATCTGTCATAAGAATGCATAAGTAAAAGTAAATGTTACCTATAAGAAACAAAAAAACATCCAGGAAACTCACTAATCCTGTTGTTCTTCTGAGGCTGACTCCACCGGAGCCAGGTCTTTGGTTGAGTCTCTAGGTATGTCAGCAAGCTCGATAATGCAAGGGATGTGCCTTTGGATTGAATCTAGGTGGATGTTGTGCTTACACAGCTAGAATTGAATTGTCTGCAAATCTTTTCTGTAATTGGGCATGTCCTGGAGGCTCATAGCCATCCTCATTGACGTTTGCTCCATTTCCTTCCCCATGAGGCTCTTCATGAGCTATTATAGATATAATGTTTGTTTAAACTAAGTGACTCTACCCCTAGTACTCCCAGGATCCAGGATTACAGCCCGCCAATTCTACATTTCCTCTTCGAACTCCTCCTCCTGTTTTATCTTCTCCTCCCATTCTTCCAAAATCTTACGGATGCCTACATCAGTTCCTTCCCTGTAGATTGTTGTTGCTTCACTGTTGAGGCATTCTACAAGCTTCCTCCCACGCCTAGGTTCCAAGGTGCTCCGGTCTACTGCTTGAGTTGACTCCCTCACCCTTTTGTCGCGTCCTCTTCCACGTGTAGTTCAAGCCATCTCTTCTCTTTTTTGGGCATGTTCACACACGATATGCATTAGCTCTCGGGACATGGTCTCATGCCTCTTTAGATGGACACAGGTTCCCCTCCTCTCATGTTTCCCATCACAATTGCCTCTTCCGAGGTGCCCCTCTTCCTAAAGATGCAGCGCCTCTCCTCTACCTGATGCGTCTGTGCCACTCTTCTGCCTCTCATTTTTCTTGCTCACCTACCTTGTGGTAGCCTCACAACCCCTGTGGTTATGCCCATGCTCTCGCCTACTCACAGGGGTGATGTCTCGGTGCTAGACCCAATTTATGCTTACGGTTCTCACCGCCAGCCCATTGAGCCAGGTTACCGTCACCCCTCTTCCCAGTGCTATTGCCTCACATCTCTGCCAAGAAGAGTTGCTTCTCTTCTCTGCTCTTCTCGTGGCCCTCATGCATGCGTAGTCGCTGTCTCCCCACCCTCCCTGGTATATCAACTATTTCGTTCATTCATAGGGGGGTTTCTCAAAGTCCCAGCCCTGGTTTTCTCTCCCAGCTCTAGAATCTAAGTCAAATCCGGTCACCATCCCCCTTGCTTACGCTGGTCTCCCCGACCTTCTCCCCAATTTCCCTCGCCTTCCTTGGTCACGCACCCTAATCGGGGGTAGTTATCAATAATTATTAAATAGATGATATGAATCTATTTCAGGTGGAATATTCTATAATATTTTTAGTTAGTAATATTCTAATCAACATTTGAGATTTATCTCAAAAATAGTTATATCTTTGTTACATTGTAAATTTAATCATTAATTCAAAAAATGCCATATGAACAAGTTATGAAATTAATTATAATTCTTTAGACATATGATATTGATAACCATAATATTAACCCATATTATAATCTTGTTACATGCTTAAATATTATCAATTTATATATTTATTTTGTTTATAATTATTAATTAGTAATAAAATGACAATTTACTAATTTTTGTGCCAAAGTGTTTTGCACCCCATAAATTTATATTTATAAAAAATACCATATTATATATATATATATTTCTTTAAATAAAAATAATAAATAATATAACATTATCACTATTAAAAAAAAAACTTCAAATCAAAGAAAAAACATATAGATTAAATGTTACCAATGTAAGGGCCAATATGAACATTGAAATATAAATTTGTGTATGATATTTTTTTAAATATATTTTCCTTCTCATTTTTAAGTTGGGGAGATCATGTTTCATATATGGTTAATAATTAGAGATGAATCATTAATGGAATGTATATCTAAATAATGATAAAGTTAACTTTGTTGTTGTTTTTTTATATTGACATGGTTATCATTTAAAATAGAAATATATTAGTTTTTATTTTCTAAAAGTTATTTTTTGTGTGATTTTTTTTAAAAATTATATCTATATATATATCTATCTAATATTATATATATATATATATATAATATATTGAGAGAGAGAGAGAGGGTGCTTTGACACTCTAATACACTCTTAGACATCATGTAGATATAGTTTTGCAAAGCATAATAAAAAAATGTTGAAAAAAAATCAATAATTATAATATTTAGTTTGATTAAAAATTATCTAACCAAAAAAATTAAAAAACATTTACTTAAAACTTTCCTCTTTCTTTTTTAAAATTCAGTGGAAATTACTTAAAAAAAAAAACCACCTAAATCATACATTAAACCAGAAAACATGAGATAAACCTCAAACTTCAAAATTTCATCGGAATAGAGTTGTTAGCGGTGATATTGTGCTCATGTTCTTTCTCGCCTATTTTGGAAACGTTAAGTGAACTATATATCAAAATTTCAGAAACTCAAGCCATGTGGTAGTTATTATTTTAAAAATGCAGGTGAAATATTATTTTTCTTCTCTCGGGTATAATGATGTGCAGCTCTTCCCCGGTAAGGTGCTAATAGGGTACATCTCTCGCGTATATGGCAACCAGGGCACCATATCCCTCAGTCATGCATCACGGGTAACCTCACTTTTCTGTTAGTCAATGGGGAAATAATTTCTCTCATTTGGTTATTTGTAAAGCCAGCCAAGCATCAAGGCACTAAACCCCATTTGAATCTCCATCCCGCCATCCAGCTCCAGTTCACCATCCAGCAAGCGATTTAATCCTGCCCGTGTCTTCGACCTTTGATTCACTCAATGTGTGTATTCCTTCCTTCTGTCCGTTGTCTTACCTGTATCTAGCGTGTGCTGTAGCTTATTGTGTTGGGTTTAATAAATAGAATCCACTAACTGAAAACAAACTGTTCACTGCATGAGCCACTTATACTACATGAAACCGCCAAATTCTTCAAAACTTAAATCCATGTCGAACTGTTTAACTATCAATAAAAGAACAAAAACTTATAAAATGGCAAAACCAGTCGCAGTGTATTTGAAGGGTATAGAAGTCTTTGCCGTAACCTTCAGAAAAATATTCAGGGTTAATAATTTTCTCAAACCAGACTTCAAATTCGCAATTCATCCCCATCATCTTTATTCAGTGATATAATTAGCTGAAGGCCAATGTCAAAACTCGCGACAGAAATAAAAGTTGTATATATGGCTTGACTCTAAAATATAAAGAAACGTACCTAAGAATTGAGTATCATGTGAAAATCCTAACCAGCTATACTAGGGAAGCCATGAAGCTATAATACAACATACAAGCATTTAGCATAAATCCGTCATTTCCTGTCTCGGCATATAAGATTTTCTCAGTAACCTTACCATTTAACATAAATCCGTCATTTCCTGCCTCGACAAATAAGATTTTCCCAGTAACCTTATTAACCAGTAGCCTCAAATTCACGCCATCAATTACCTTAGACTTAGAAATCCTCGCAGCTATGGAATAGGAATTCACACCGGTAACATCTCGTGCGGCATGATACCCCTGATATTCGATGTCTTACACAAAATGCGAAAGCCCTTGGAGGCCTTCATGGTAGAGCTGACCGACAACGATCGCAGCGTATTTCGCCTCCCGAATGCTTGGTTCTCGTTTATGACATTGATCTCTGCAAATGGAAGTGTGGAATATAAAAATTTTGGGCGGCACTGCGGACACTCCCACATTTCATTTTAAATTTAATTTCAAAATTTGCGCGCGACTGCAAGGTTTCAAATCCTGAACGCCTCCTACATTTCATTTTAAATTTAATTTCAAATTATGCGTGTGACTGCAGGGTTTCAAATCCTGAGCGCTGAGGATTCGTTGAATGTGTGTCGGTGGAATGTCCATTCGCATTAGTTACATCCGCTTGCATTAAGGATATCCAGGATATTAAATCGGAGCGGAGAAGCCTGTCAGAGCGGAGCACGGTGGAGCCTGCGGCAGTTAGGAGCTATGGAACCGGCAACTCAGCGGAAAAGAAATCGGAAAAATAATCATCATGTATGGGCATGTATGTTAATAGGCCCAGCACTAAGCCAATGATTTGCTCTGGTTAATATTTGCCCTTCTTATTAGTCATCAAGGGCTAGTTTTAGTCATCATCAAATTTGAAGGGCTAGTTTTAATTTCAATTTGAAGGGTATATATTTATTCAACATTTCTATAATGAAAAGCTAAAAATAATATTATTTTTATATTTCTTTTTTAATCATTTTTTTTCTATTTTAAATAAATTAAACTTAAAACTATGTTGTTAAAAGATATCACATTATGACAATATCAAATAGATAATATAATGAGATCTAAAAATTATAAAAATGATTAGAATTGCAATTTTTTATAACTGTTTGCATTTTTTAAATAACAAAATGGTTTCATTATTCTTAAAAATATCTATGATATTCAAATTATGCATTCTTAATAATTAATACATGTGATTCAAGCCTCTCTTCTAAAGTTTAACTGAAAAAATTCCAAGCAATAAAAAACTATACATAAAACCAACTCACCAACCTAGTTGTGGTTGATGGCTCTCTGGGCTAGATGAGAGATTTTAGAGTTACCTTGAAATCATATTGAATGAACTTGTTGTTGTCATTATACTTATGAATAGGTTAATGGTAAGGAAATGTTATTCACATTGATTGTGGTTTACTCATACAATGACAGTTTTTCTCTCAACTTTTCCAGCATCAAAAAGACATTGGACATGGACATTACATGCAAATATAAGAAACCCAACAACATCTAGAAACATATTGAGAAGAAGCAGCAAATTATTGATTCAACAACAACAATATTCAAGTAAGCATTGCCATGAACAAATAGAACATGTGCCATGAACAAATAAAACACGTGGGAAGTTCACAATCTTGAGCCTACCATCTCTATCTTTCTTAATTGGAATCCATTCTACCATTCTTTTGGCAATAGAAATCAATGCTAACATAAGAGCAAGACCTAGGTGGATACAAAACATATGATTTATCATACATCCATCTCCCCTTAAACAGGTCACAGTAGAGTTGCATTCTTGTTGAAGGACATGTCTGTGCCCTTTCCTTCCATGGGCACATTATTAACACTCTTGTTATGTATCCTTGGAATAGGGTTTCTGTAATATTCTTAGCAATTAATTATGTCTCATTGTTCCTCTCAGATTTATACGAGGAGCTCGAATCTTGTTGTTGATCTTGGAGAAGATTATATTCAAACACATGTTAGACATCTTTTAACTATATGTTAGGCATTAAATGTTTTTTGATTGCAGGCACCCATTGGTCCCATTATTTCATGAGAGAGCATAGGAGTAGGAAACTCAATGGATATGTACATGGTGTCTAGCTTTCACTTAAATCTTAATCTTTATCTTAGTGCCTATAACATAAATCTTGAGTTGATATGTTTGTTTATATAAATATTATAGTTGTATAAAAAAGGAGTCTTCTATGGAGGGGAGGAATTACCGTGTTAAAAGTGGAATTTGGGCAAAATTGTTTCAAAAAATCTTGCTCTAGCAATGTTTGAATCATGTTTTTGATGGTGGAAATAGATTCAGCACCATTAAAAACCTCTAGAATATCCAAAATATTGAAGTTTGATAGCTATAACTTAAATTTAGAAAAATTCCTGTCAAATTTTATTAAAATATGACCAAGATTTCTACAATTTCCCACAGAAAAAACAGTCCAATTAAACTAAGGCCATAAAAAATGCCAGATATAATTATTTCGAATTTCATTGTTTCATGAACCAGCATTGATACATTGAATGTGGTGGTGAAGAGAAATAAATGGGGTGAGCAAAAGCGTTGATGTTCATCCCACTTTAGACGCGCATTTCAAAATCGACATCGACAAGGTGAAATGTCCATAATGTCCATAATGCCTAAAATAAATTTGTAATGTCCCGGCATAGTCATTAGTACGCACTCTGGCCTTCATCAATGACATTTGGTGACATTACGACCGTGAAATTCCTGCGTAACAGAAAGTGATAGGTTTTATTATTATTATCATTGATGAATCGAGCTTATTAGAATTGCAGAATTTCCAGGAAGCTGCACTACGGATGTAGGATGCGGATTAATTATCATTTAGACCATTGCTTCGACTCAAGTCATAGCTCTACAAGTCAATCTACAACCTTGATGTGATGTTCATGAAATTTCAGTGATATTTTATTCATGGAGATGACCACGCAAATAAGTTAAAAATTACATGAGATGACGAGTCTGAGCCTGCAGGAATAATAGATATCCGGTAATTTTCAGAAATGGCCGGCAGACGAGGAGCCCTTCAGAGCGAATTTTATAATGTTATTTAAATTGTTTAAAAAACCGATAGAAATCAGAATTAAAATTTCCTTTTTGACGCGTAATTTTCGCTGAGGACTTCTCTGACGTGCTAGAGGGGTCTTGACCTGCTGTGACGTGTTCAATTTTGAACACTGCCGGCTCCGATTACCTCAACCTTTCAAAAGCCCAAAAAAAAAGCCGAATTCAATGGTTGACTTTGACGACCCCTCCAATTACCTCAACATTTCAAAATGCCAAAAGAGCAAATTCAACGGTTGACTTTGCCGCCCCCTCCAATTACCTCAACCTTTCAAAATGCCAAAAGCGTGGATGCTTTCGATTGCGGGACTGCCGGGCAGAAGAGAGCAGGACGAGGATTCTAGTTATGGTGCTTATAAATATATTCTTCTCCATCTGCCATTTCAATACATTTCTTTTTCAACTCATCTATCCTGATTCCTCGGTCTCACGAGAAGAATATTGGAATTGCAATTAGTTCTCATTACCTCATGGCCACAGGTAGCGAGGCTGTCCATGCAGCAGCAAGTGTGCGCGGGTTATTTCCCCTTCCCACAAATTTGGGAGGATCAGTTCGTAATTCCCAAATTCCCTGCAGGATCTTCATCAGAAGAGCTGCGGTTAACGCTTGTGGCCATAGCGGCAACCAATTTGGCTCGGGTATTTTGATCGCATCGTTTGCAGCTTTCGAGTATTATTATTATTTTTTTTTTTGAAATATGGACCATTTATTTGTGTCTCATTATTGAGCAGGGGCTATGTTAATCTTCTTTGTATTGTTTTCATTTTATTGGATGTTCCGGAAATTTGTTTACAGATGAATATCTAAGCAAACAATATTTCTGTGTCTATAGGTTCGAAATCCAATATTTAATGTTAAAGAAAACTGCCATTACAGGTGATCCAAGCAAAGTGGACACGGACATGATAGTGCTGAGAAAACGGATCCTGGAGCTCAGAATGCATGAAATAAATTACCTGCCTCCACAGCACTGGATGAAGTGGGAGAAGGTCTGGTCTGTTACTTATGCTTCAGACGTTTGTAAATTTCTGCTATGGTTGCAGAACATGTTGTATAACACCAGACCCGCCCTCGCCATCGCCGGTTTGGCTCTGATATCGGTGAGCGTTCCAACATTTGTGTTGTTCTTCGTTCAATTCTTCCTAGGTTCTCTTCATCTGAAGTTTTTGAGCAAACTATTGTTCGATGGAAATTAAATTGTCCACAGACGATAGACGTTCGTTCAATTCTTCCTAGGTTTTCTTGATATGAAGTTTTTGAGCAAACTATTGTTCGATGGAAATTAAATTGTCCACAGACGATAGACGTACCGTGGGTGTTAAATGATATATCATGGAAGCTTTCGGAATGATGACAAAACTTTAAAAAATATCTTTATTTGTCGTATATTTGAGAAGATATTTGCTAAAAGAAAGCCTTACGTTTAAGGGCAGGCCGCAGGTATATTTATTTTAGTAGTTCTCTTAGTGAAAAGATGAACAATCTAAGTGAATGTCTCTAAAGATGTGCGCTCACATATATTTTCATTTATGAAACTAAGATATTATTTTGGGAGTAAGCACTAAGGTTATTGGGAAGTTTTCGATCAGTTATCCATATTTTCATTTATGAAATTAAGATATTATTGGGAGAATGAAGCACTAAGGTTATTGGGAAGCCCTTGATCACCAACACAATCACATATTTACTCACATATATTTTCATTTATGAAAGTACACAAAATAAAAATAATTTTAAGATATTATTTGTGGGAAATGAAGCATTAAGGTTTTTGGGAAACTCTTATCAAGAACATAATCAAGTATCTCTGTTCAAGCTTCTAAATCTATTAAATATTTATATTTTCTAAATATTTCTCTTGAAAATTGAGTGATTTCTTTTTGAATTGATGGAGGAATATTCACGCTGAAGCACTAGCTAATCTCTATGCTTTTAGTTCAGTGTAGGAGCTTCCATGCTCCTGAAAATAGAATATATGACTCTCTTGCTATGGGCCCTTTTGGATGGCATGGTAAGAATGGGTTGATCTAAAAATGAAAGACCTTGAACAGAAGAGAGAATACAAAATGGAAATAAAAAATGACTAACCTCCCTAAGCTACCCGCACATAGAGGATCCAGACCTGGGGACCAAGAAGGGTCTATATTTAGAAGATGATAAGTTTTGCACAATAAGTAGAAGAGCGAACCAACAAAGACATAGTGAAAATGTATAGACTAAAACATGCAAGACCAAACTAGTGCTCAGAAGGAGTAGCCAAAAGTAAGAACACAAAACAAAAACGACATGTCCTGGAGGGAAAGTCGTGAAAAGAGGCCAACAACGAAGGAAAAAGACGAGAACATACGGGACAAAATAAGATACTAAGGAGACAACTTGCGTGAAATAAAGAAGGAGAAGGTTGAGAGATGCTACGAGAATTAATGATATGTCACCCAACTCAGCTTGGTAATGCGAAGAAACCTTTCTCTCATGCTTCAATCCTCTTCTTGGTGAAATGAATGACCACTTCCACTTTCAATGATGATTTTCCATGAGGGAGCTAGCTAGGAATGGCCAGTCCAATGACTGTCATTCTCCATTTTCCACATAATTAACCTATATACCTCCACTAAGTTCTAAGCATTAACTCTGCACATGAAACAATTTGAACCTACACTTTAGAATCAATTAACAAATTCCTCATTTGTGTGATGTGATTATGGAATAACTAGGGCCTTGGGAGTGGTGTATGGCCTTGTCTATGGCTCGTGATATGTGGAGTGATGGTGGCCATGCATCACACCATCCCTTCGCCCAACACATGCCATGTCCCAAGCACCCTATCTAGGAAGTATTGTAAATTTATGTTGTGCATCAAGATAAAAAGAAATAATATTCATTAAATTTCATAATGTTGTTTATTCCAATATGTTTTTCGCGTGTTAATTAAAATACCCATTTTACATATCATTATTTAAAACTATTTGTAATACATAATAAATGATTATGATAATTATCATTTACTAAAACTATGTTAATGTCTTAGGGTTCTTATGTTAAAAGTGTTAATAAGAATTCATTATTAATTTATTATATTCAAGTCAACCTAGTGGTAGGTTACATCATGTCACTTACAATGAAGTTGCCTTGGCACTCTCTTTTTTAAAGGAAGCATTATCTTCTACACCAATATTGATAACACCTAATTTTGGTAAAGCATTCTTAGTGGAATGTGATGCACCAAGACAAGGAATTAGAGTAGTATTGGAAAAATAGAAGATCATTGACTTTTGAAACTAAACAATTAAAGAGAAAAGATTTAGTAAAGTCTACATTTGAAAAGAAAAGAAAGAAGCCTGAGGGTTAGCTCAATTGGACGAGTCCTCGTCGTTAAAGTACCTTTGAGGTCAATGATTCAATTCTCTCAAGGTCAGGCTCTATGGTTGATCCAAAACGAGGTTATCCTTTTAGGTGGATCTCACTGGTACAAATATTCCATGGACATAGTGGTCACCGATCTCTGTGGTCTATGAACGATATAGATAGAAAGGAAATGAAAGTAATTTTAAATGCAACTAAGAAATGGTGACAATATATCACTGGGAGACACTTTAAAGTCATAGACCACGACAGTCAAAATTACTTTTTAGATAAAATAAGGTCATTAAAGAATCAACATAAATGGGTTGCAAAAATGAAAGGATTTGATCTTCAAATAATCTACAAAAGGGAGAAGTACAATGTAGTAGTGGGTGCTCTTTTTAGAATAGAAGAAATCTACAGTTTATATCCTATTACATCTTCTATTACTAAATGGCTAGAAGAAGCTCTCCATGAATGGAAAATGACAACAATACTAGATAGAAAATAAATTGTATAAAGGAAGGGATGAGTTATATGGAACATTGGGAGTGGAAGGGAGATATACTTTTTTAGTATGAGAGTAGAATATTTTTATGCCCTCAATTAGAGTTGAAGAAACAAATATTAAGGGAGTCCCAAGTCGCATGATTCTTTAGTGGTAGGACATTCAGGGTTCCTTAAAACATATCAAATGATCAAAAAGTTTTATTATTATTATTATTATTATTATTGTCGTTGTTGTTTGGAGGGGGGGGGGGAGGAGGAATGAAGAAATATATTAAATTTTTTATAAGCGAATGTCAAGTTTTCCAAAGAAATAAAAGAGATAGTAAAAGACCCTTAGTTAATTTAGCCGTTACACATAGCTAATCACATATGGAAGAGATATTAGTGAAATTTATTACTAGGTTACCAAAATTAGAAGGTAAGAATGTGATTTTTTGGTCATTAATAGATTCACAAAACTACACATTTTTACAAAATTCTAAGTAAATGTACAAGAAACAAAGTAGCAGAAGTATTCATGAAGGAAATTCATAGAATTCAGAGTTTCCTAAAGTACTACTGAGTGATAAAGATCCAAAATCTAGAGGAAACTTTTGGAAAAAGTTATGGAAAATGATGGAAAATGGGTAGAAAAACACTATATATGAGTTTAGCATATCATCTACAAACAAATGGTCAAACAGAAAAACTTGACAAATGTTTAGAGGGTTATCTATGTCATTTTTTTTTAAAGAATCATTATTAATGGATGAAGTGGTTTCGTTCAGTAGAAATGTGCTATAATACCAGCTATCAATAATTTACTAAAATGTCCTCATTCATTAGTAGAAAATGATGAAATTAGTGACTAGGTGACTAAAAACGTTAGTCACCACAATTATTTCAAGTGAATTACTACTAAATTTGAACAATTTTAAGTGACCCAAATAAAATGACTAATTTAGTCTAGGGATAAAATATATGATTAGATAATAAGTGACCCAACTAAAAGTGACTAAACTAAATGACTAATTTAGTCCAAAGATAAAATATATGACTAGATAATAATTGAAAAATTATATGGATTAGTCATTTATGTTAGTGATTTTTAATTGTCACTTTGGAAATGGAAATTTGCAATTTTGATACTAAAGTGTTGCATTTCACTAAATTTTAACACTGTAGATGGATTAAAATAACTCCTTAGAGGGATCTCTGAATCCATCTGCAGTGTTAAAATTTAGAGACATAGGGGTCTCTGAATCCATCTACGTTGTTAAAATTTGAATACCCTTTAATTGTCTCTAAATTTTAACATTGCAAATGAATTCAGAGACCCCCTTCTTTTAATCAAGTTGCAGTGTTAAAATTTAGAGACAAGGGGTGGAGTTATCCATAGAAAATTAATGCCCTCTCATAATAGCTGTAATAACATCTATTAGCTCGTGCATTCATTAACCATTCATAAACCAATCAAAACAAATCAGGCATTATACATCATATAACCAACATATATCTAACAAATGAAAAACATATACACCATGATAAAACGACCATCAAAGCGACATAATATCAAGTGAAAGTATTCATAAAAACACCTTAGGAAAAGAACCCTTATTAACATATGTAAAACCAACCAACTGAGGGACTTCCATGTACCACCCAACCATAGATCGGGCTGAATCAAATCTCTCTTTCAACCAATCACCTTTGCGTCATATTCCAAGCGTGGATGTGGGATCTCATGGAATAAACCAAGTAAAACCAAACAAGGGCTTCTAGAGGCCAAACCACCTCAACCCTCAACTAGTGATTCCACCTCACAGTTAGACATCACTAACACCAACTAGATCGGTCTCTACCTAAGTTGTCCAAGGCTCCAGAGCGTTTGTCCCAATCGTGGCTCCAAGAACTAATAACTCAACTGAAAACCTTATAACGCTCTGGACAATTTGTCCAAACAAGCCTCCAAGGCTAGTAACTCAACCCACCAAGGGCTCTAGAGTATTTTTCCAACCAAGGCTCCATGATTAGTAACTCAACCCAAGTTGTTCCAAGGCTGAAGAGCATCTGTCCCAACTGACGACTCTACAAACTAGTAACTCAACCCACATCCACAAGGAACCTAAGCACCAATCATAAATAACAAGTGGAAAAACCCACAACACCATGGCTATCTAGGAAGTATCAAGGCTAGGAAAAATTATCGTCAATCTAGGAAATTTTCCATGCTAATGACATATCATAACCAAATAACCACATGCATATACCAGACATGATAAAAATAGCAAGTAAATCATACATGCAACTTGACATTTGCAGAGAAATCTCATTATTTCCTTGCACTTTCCCACTTTCGTTTTCCTTCTTTTCCAAATCCAATGAAAACTAGTTTTCTCCAAGCATGCTCCAACAATGCTCCAAGATTTATTTAAGTATGCAAGAGCATGAGAGGGAGAATAGAGAGAGAGATCCAAGCTAAAACTAACAAAAGTCTTTCACGGACTGACCAAATTCTATGAACTAGTCCTCAGAAGCCTTTCTATCGTCGAGGCTTCTATTTTCTTCATTTTCCTTTAATATCCTCATGAAAATTTGTGACCTTTGACCTTCATTTTCTCCTATTTTCCATTATTTCATAAATCAAATTCCAATTAATGCTTCTTTGCCTTTGCCAATTTCCATAGCAACTAATAAACGGAAAGTGACACCCACTAAGATGTTTTTCCCACCATTCAGCTTCGAATATGTGTCCCATGACCTTGGTCTTATATTTTCTACATGGAGATCAACCAGGGGTTGTTACAAAACCCAACCCACCACCTCCCCAACCCCCCTCCTGGTCCCCCCACACCCAACCGCTTGGGGAACACCGTCCTCGGTGTTCTGTGACATCTATGACCAAAAATATGTTGAAAACAAAACATACTTTTTGTGGAGATTTATAACACAACTCGTTGCAGTATTTACAAGAACCACTTCTAAAAACATGACAATCATACCATTTACTGGAGATATATAACACAAATCATTACGATATTTAGAATAACAACCACATATATACTCGTGCACATTTGTTTCAACCAGCAAATAATCATACTGTCTATGGAGCTTTATAACCACAACTCGATATAATAGTAACAATAATATACACATATACACATGCACATTTTCTCCAACCAAAAACTAAAAGGATATGAGGCCCGTATCAATCAACAAGTAAATACATAGGCTCACACCTCCACCCTAAAAAGTAATACCAAGATTCACCTCCTTCCCAGGAAGTCTAAAATCTAACACCAAAGTCAAACCTACATCCAATGTTCAACGTTATGATCCTTGCGCTACTTGTTCTCTCATTGAACAGTTACCGACTCATTTTTCTAGGGACACTCCCAATGTGATTCTAATTCCATCTGGAAATGTTAATGACCAAAACAAATTCATTCCCCATCCTTCCCTTCTATGCTACACAGTCCCTTGGGAAATCTGGTTACCCCCTTCGGTGCAGTCACACACCTTCCAAGTTCCGTTAGCATCCCCTTCTATGCTATATAGTCCCTCGGGTGATCCATCCCTTGGAAATTTTTCCTCACATTAGAAGGTCTAAAAACCAAGGCATATCCCTACCTCAAAACCATCATACCAATCATAGCATGTTCATGGAAATCATTGGACACTATTGGGTACCAGTAGCCCACAATGGCCCTACTCCTAAATGCTTTACCAACATATTGTTCCATGTTCCAATTCCTTTCACTATTGTTTCTAACATTCTTGAAGTTACTTTCAACCACCCAAAGAAGGCATTTCCATGCTTTCCTGTACCAAGAACATAATTGTCATTAGATTCAAAATGAATTTAAATAAATTCAAATCATACCTCATTGGTAGCTTGTCAATAAGCTACACATGCAATTTTGTTTACTTTTTATCACAATAAGTCAAACTAGCTCTTTGATCAAATCATCATGTATAAACATATCACATTTGGTTGGATTAAAATGTAAACATCATAAATAGGAGTCATAGATCACATGTAACCATATTAAATCAGAGTCATAAATCACATGCATAATAAAACTGAAATAAAATACTGATACTTATCTTTCAATTGGTCCTTTTATTCTACCTTTATTCTTTGTCCTTTCCATACACACATCGGATTGGTTGCCACACTCGACAAGAATTTAGTGCCTTCTTTTCAACCACATACACATACACACAATGTACATCACACGCATACATCCACACATGGTGTACAACACCACACAACACATGCATCTATACCTGGAATATAACACAACACATACACCTAAACTCGATGTACAATACAACACATACATCTACACCTAGTGTACAACACGACACATACACCTACACCTAGTGTACAACACAACACATATGCCTACACCTAGTGTACAACACAATGAATACACATGTCACGATACAATACAAAATACAGATAACAAAAATGACATGTTCACAACACAACATGTACAATGTATACACAATACCACATGTACACAGTGCCACCTACACAGCCTGTACACAACACCACATGTACACAACACCACCTACACAACATGTACACAATACCACATATATACAATACATGTTTGCACAATCATATACACAACACCACCTTTACAACATGTACACAACACCACATGCACCCAGCACCACATGTACCACATGTACACAACACCATATCCACACAACACCACTTGTACAACATGCACACAACACCGCATATACAACATGCAAAAAACACCATATGTACACAACACCACATATGCAACATGTAGAAAGCACCATATGTACAAACCACTGCATATACAACATGCGCACAACACCGTATGTACACAACACTGCATATAAAATATGTACACATCACCACATGTACATGGAACTTCTTGCACAACTCGTACACAATACCACATGTACATAGCACCACGTGTACAACACGTACACAATACTACATGTACATAGCACCACTTGTACAATACGTACACAATACCATGTGTACATAAAACCACTTGTACAATACTTGTACAATACCATACATACATAGCACCACCTATAGAATACATACACAATACCATATGTCCATAGTATCACTTGTACCATACATACACAGTATCATATGTACATAACACCACTTGTAAAATACGTACGCATTACCATATGTACATAGCATGCTGTCTCTACCAAGCAACCTTGCTTCCAATGTCTCTCCACTATTTGTGCTTTTCTATCATGCCGCAAATCACATTGCTTTCATTTCGTTGATGTATCCCTCAACATATCTTGTCCATAACATAAACATAGGCATAATATAAATACATAATATCAAATCATATCCACATGATACTAACCTCATATATTTGTCAGAGCTAATCTTCCCACTTGATTCCCTTGGAAACTAGGAACCTCTTCATGCCATTCACTTGCATAAGCAATCATTCCTCCACAAGACCGATTCATGATGACCCTATTAGACAACACCATACATACATACATACATTTATACATATATGGACATTAGCATAATATTGATCACAACATAATTACCAAATATCATAAGGTCAAGGTTAAGACAAATCCCTTTATTTATGCACAACATGCACAACATTGAGAAAAATAGTTCCCAACATGGCCAAGGCATCTGACGCCTCAAATCCATTCACTTTACCTTTCCTGTTATCTTTCTCATGACTGTGCTACCATTGTCCATTCATCCCAATGGACCCAACCAATCCAACTGGCTATCATATTCTTGCCTTCAACTGCCCTTTACTCATCCATCGACTTCATCCAGGTCTTACATTACCTATTGGGTTCCATACAACTCTCCCAAGCTCCATTAAATTTCCCCTTTCCAAATCCAATTCCCAAGCCCCTCAAAACATAAAAGTAAAGAACAAGAAAAAATAAGAAGAAAACCATGAAAAACCAATAGAAATATGTTGATGGTGTTGGACACACCAACATGTTAGGTGATATCCCCAATAAGAAGTCCCAACTAGACCTCAGACCGTTTGGTGTAGGAGCCCCAACAGTGGGTCGTACGGTATTGCCTTGACCGTGGTTGTCCGCAGAGGCAA
>APFE031404494.1:0-58206 GCA_000404065.3 Pinus taeda | reverse complement strand
TTGTGCAAAGATGCCATTTCATCAACCATGGCCTCTTTCCAGAGTTTTCCATCCTCTGAATCCACTACTTCCTTCATAATTCTGGGATCATCATCAGTCACAGACAAAGCAAAATTTGAACAGAAAGCAGATGGACTATACCTTTATGGCTGCCTTCTTCCTCGAATTGATCTTCTCATAGCCGGAGTTTGTGGCTCTTCATCTTCTGATTCCTCCTCTGCTATAGAGTCTGATTCTTCCTCCTTTAGTTCAAACTCTATCTTCAGAGGTTCCTTTGGTTGGACTTCATGTTTAATAACATCTTTCACCTCTCTGAACACCACATCTCGACTGTACACAACCTTCCGTGTGAGTGGGTTCCAAAGCTTATAACCCTTTAAGCCATCCTTATACCCAATAAAGATGCACTTTTCAGATTTACTATCCAACTTGGTTCATTTCTCCTTTGGAACATGTACATATGCATCACATCCAAATACCCTCAGATGTTAAAGAGAGGGTTTCTTACCAGTCCATACCTCTTGTGGAGTCTTATCCTCCAACTCTGATGAAGGTGACCTATTCACCAGGTAACATGCAGTATCCACCGCCTCTGCCCAGAATTCTTGTCCTAACCCAGCACCACTGAGCATGCTTCTTGCCCTTTCCATCAACGTCTTGTTCATTCTTTCTGCAACTCCATTTTGTTAAGGTGTATATGGAGTAGTCTTCTGCCGTGCTATACCACACTTCTTACAGAATTCTTCAAATTCCTTACAGCAAAACTCTCCACCATTATCTGTCCTCAGCACCTTTATCTTCTTCTCTGTCTGGTTTTCCACCAGAGCCTTGAATTCTTTAAACCTGTCAAAGACTTCAGATTTATTCATAAGGAAATATATCCATGTATTCCTTGAGAGTCATCTATAAACAATACATAGTACACATATTTACCTAGTGATGGAACCTTCATAGGTCCAAACACATCACTGTGCACAAGCTCTAATATCTGTTTCGTCCTCTTACAACCAGAGGGGAAACTCACCCAATTCTGCTTCCCATATACACAATTTTCACAGAAATCAAAATCCAGAGAGCTATTACTCATACCTTCTACCATACCTTTACCATGAAGTATCTGAAGGCCCTGTTCTCCAATATGTCCAAGCCTTTGATGCCACAGCATGGTCTTCTCTCCAGAGTCCACTAGATTTTCTGCTCCACTTTTAGGAACCACAAAACTATTACACCCATCAATAACAGTGCTACCTTTTATCTTGTACAGAGTTCCAATCTGAAATCCCCGAATCAATACCAGTGCTCCCCAAACCATCTTGTAGGTATCCTTCTCGAACACTATTTTTACACCTGCATCATCCAGCTTGCAAACATAAATCAGATTTCTAGCTAATGCAGGAATATGTAGAACACCTGGAAGCGTTCTAACCCTTCCACCTTGCAACTTCAACTTTACTTTTCCACGACCAATGATTCTAGCCTTCCTATCATCCCCTAAGAAGACATCACCACCATCATATTTCTCATACTCACAGAACCACTCTCTATGGGGAGTGAAGTGAAAGCATGCACCTGAGTCAATCAACCATGCCTCATAATCTACATGTGTACTTGAAGAAGCCAAGTACACATCCCCACCTTCATTTGAGGTGGTTTTCGCCTCTGTAGAAGGAGCCTCATCAGATCCCTTTCCTTTTTTAGGAGTTTTATATTTATAGTCCCTTTTGTAGTGCCCTTCCTTTCCACATTTCTAGCACACCACCTTTATAGGTTAGCCTAGAGATTTAGATCTCCCTTTAGATTTAGATCTCCCACTCGATGACTTATTTTTGTTTTTGTTCTAGGTCTGCCCTTGTACAGACAAGGAATCACCATTTTGGCTCTCCAAATTTTTCCGTCTCATCTCCTCCGTCGGCAAGGATGAGAATATTTCATCAAAATGTAAGGCAGTTGCATTTCTACCTATTGCAATAACCAGACTATCCCACGAATCTGGTAGAGAACACAACAAACTGATGCACTTATCTTCATTTGAAATTCTAATATCAACAGATGCTAACTGACTTACCACAATATTAAACGCATTCAGATGCTCTGTCACTAAGTCTCCATCTTTCATCCTCAGGTTATACAGCTTTTTCCATAGGAACAATTTATTCACCAGAGACATAGATTGGTACAAAGTCCCTAACTTATCCCACAAATCCTTTGCCGTAGCTTCCCCTGATAAATTCAACAATACTGAATCTGAGACACACAATCGTATTGTACTATTTGCCTTTTGATCCAACTTCTTCCATTCTTCATCGGTCACTCCCGTTGGTTTAGTACCTGGATCTACCATGATCCACTAATGTTTATCCACCAATAGATCCTTGATCTTGAGTTTCCACAACTCAAAACTCTGACCATCAAATTTCTTGATCTCTATCTTTCCACCACTCACCATCTTCTTTCACCATCAGAATCGATCTCGTAGATCTCCCACTGAACAGGGTCTACCACAGACCCGAGCGAAACCCCTTAGCAACAAAGGCGTCCCCTTGAAGCCAAAAACAACTTTGATACCAAATGTATGTTTTAACCCCGTACAGAAATTATCTACATAATAATTCTAAAACAAAGAAAAATAAACAATGCGAGAGCATAACACATAAAACAAATATACACAGATATTTTCCCACTGGATCCCAAAACCGAGACTACCAGCTTGATTTTTCATTATATTCCTTTCAATGTTACAATACATATTTATACATGGTGAAGCATCCAATACCATGGAATGAAAACCATCACGTCCAATACCATGGACCGAAAACCATCGCATCCAATACCATGGACCGAAAACCATTGCGTCCAAAAAACATGTGCGAAAATCATGCACAAAACCATAGGTGGGTCTGCCCAATCTAACATAGGGTCCAAAACCAAAATTTTCCGAGGTGTTGCCCCAGACCCCATAAAGTGGGGTTATGGGTGCCCTTCAAACCCCCTATAACTATGTGGAAAGAATATAACACAACCCAACACAATGTTGCAACTTCACTATGACAATCTACATCTCTTTCTCTATCTCAGCCAACACATCAGCATCATGATGATACAAACTGCAACAATGACTATCACAATGCATGCATAACAATCACATGGAAAGCTAACATGCATGCATGACAAACACATTATGCCCATCTCGTCCAAGCATTTGAACCTAGAATCTCTAATACCATTTGGTAACCACCCCTCCCATATCTACCAAGTCTCACCAACCTACCAAGGTAAACATGAGAGGAAGAGCCACTAAGACATGACCCGACCTCCAAGCTTCACTTATGGAAGTGGGGTCAACAACTGTAACTATCAATCACAAACTAACATTCTACAAGAGTTATCAGACACTCGGAGGCTAAAAAACCACTATGAATGCCCAAATCTTAAGTTGAATAGTTATTTCACTGACCGGGACTACCAACCATAGGAATAAAACAACATCTATGCAACTATAGGCCTCCATTCGCATGCATAATCCTGCAAGGTAGAAACTGAAGTCCCAATTTCTCACTTCTAAGTCTGCGACCCCAGAATCAGTGCCATATTTTCATATTTTGTCTCCAGGAACACTAGCCAGAACTTGATAAGACTATCCAAAAATATAAAATAAATCAAGACAAAGATAAATATACAAATTTGAGCAAGAAATGTGACCTAATCAGGCCTAACCATGATAGTGATTTCGTAAAAAATATGGCGAATATGTAATCTATAGGTCATGAATGCATATTTAAACATAAGGGTTTGATACTTATTTGAGAATTGTTAATAACGTCTAATGCCCTCTCATAATCGCTGTAATAAAATCTATTAGCTCATGCATTCATCAACCATTCATGAAAAAATCAGAACACATCAAGATCCATAGCCAATATACATCATATAACCAATGTATAACCAACAAATGAACAACATATAAACCATGATAAAATAACCATCAAATCCACATAATATCAAGTGCAAGTATTCATAGAAACACCATAGGAAAAGAGCTCTTATTAACATATGTAAAACCAACCAAGTCAAGGACTTCCATGTACCACCCGACCATAGATTGGGGTAAACCAAATCTCACTTTCAGCTAATCACCTCGGTGCCATATTCCAAGTGTGAATGTGGGATCTCATGGAATAAACCAAGCAAAACCAAACCAGGGATTCCAAAGGAAAAACCACCTCAACCCTCAACTAGTGATTCCATCTCACGATTGGACATCACTAACACCAACCAGATTGGTCTCTATTGAAGCTATCTAGGGCTCCAAATAATTTTTCCCAATCACAGATACAAGAACTCATAAATCAACCCACAGACTGCAAAGGCTCTAAATAATGTGTCCAACCAAGGCTCCAGGACAAGTAACTCAAACCACCAAGGGATCTAGAGCATTTTTCCAACCAAGGCTCCAGGACTAGTAACTCAACCCAAGTTGTTCCAGGGCTCTAGAGCGTTTGTCGCAACCAACAGAGCACCAATCTGAAACAACAAGTGGAAAAACCCACAACCCCCGGGCTATCCAAGAAATGGAAAGGCTAGGCAAAACTGTCGTCAATCCAAGAAATCTTCCATGCTAATTACAACTCAAATATAACTCAATCTTATCTCCTTAGTTTAAGGGATAACTCTTGCATGACTTCAGAAAGACTTCTAACTTGAATTTCTCCAACTAATTAATTTAAAATAAATAAATTGATTATTTCCAAGTAGTTGTTAAGACTAAATTCGATTTTAATTCACAATTTAATTCAAGGAAAAATTAAATGGAATATTCTTGTTTCCATATTTCAACAATCCCTCTCAACAAGAAAGAGATTATCTACCACCCCGATGCTGTCTCTATGGAACTCGAATTTACACTTTGACAATGCCTTTGCCAAAATGTCAGAATCTTGCTCCTCTGTCGAAATATACTGCAACAACATGATCCTCCTCGCTACACAGTCTCTGAGATGATGATATTGGATGTCGATGTGCTTGGACCTATCATGAAATACTATATTCTCAAAGAGTTTGATATAAGTTTGATTATCACAATAGATCATAGTTGGATCCATCCTCTGATCAAAAAACCAACTAGGATTTTCCGTATCCAGATGACCTTACATGCCGCCTAACATGTAGCCATGTATTCTGCCTCTACTGAGCTAAGTGCAACCAACCTTTGTTTCCTGTTGTACCAAGAAACTGTCGCTGACCCACGGTTGAAAATCCCTCCTGATGCGCTCTTCTGATCTGATGGACTCCCTACCCAATCTGCATTAGTGAAGCCCTGTAGGTTTACTCCCTTTGCTCGTATGTACCATAATCCATACTGAGATGTACCTCTAAAGTATCTCAATACATGCTTTGCTACCTTCCAGACATCTCGGTAGGCTGAACCATCGTTTGACTCAATTGGTTCATCGCATAGCACAAATTTGGTTGTGTGTTCATTAAGTACATTTGTGAACCCACAAGCTGCTTGTACACAATAGCCTCTACCACTTCTCTTGAAATAGCAACCTCCTTTCTCTAGTTACCTGCTAGAGGAGTCTGCATGGGCTTGCACTTCTCCATGTGGAATCTCCTGAGTATCTCATTGGCATACTTTCTCTAAGACACAAACAACTCCCCATCCTTCTGCCACACTTCCATGCCAAGGAAGTAATGCATGAGACCCATGTCTTTCATCTCAAATTCTCTTGCAAGGTCCTCCTTCCAAGACATGATCAACTGATCATCACCAGTCAATATGAGATCATCAACATAAAGTATGATGATCAACAACTTACCTTTTACCACGACGTGGTACAGGTTCGCATCCACTTCACTCTTTCTGAAGCCCAACCCGGTGAAGTAGTTGTCTATCCTGGTGTACCAAGCATGAGGTGCTTTCTTCAGCACTTACAACGCTCTCTTGAGTCGGCACACATGCAACTCACGATAGAAGGTCTCAAAAACTTCTGACTGCTCTATATACACCTCTTCCTCAATCTGGCCATTGAGGAATGCAGTCTTCACATCCATCTGATGGATCTTCCAACCCATCTGTGCTGATAGTGCCAACATATATATGATAGATGAGTACCTTGTGACAGGAGCAAAGTCTCATCATAGTCAATCCCCTCAACCTATGAAAAGTCAAGGGCAACAAATCTTTCCTTATGCTTCTCCACACTACCATCAACAGCTTGCTTTACCTTGTAAAGCCAACAGGAACTCACAACTGACTTGTTCTCTGGTCTCGGAACCACGTCCCAAACACTGTTACGAACTATGGAGTCATACTTCTCCACCATAGCATGAACCCAAATCGGCTACTGCACTGCTTCCTCAAAGGAAGATGGCTCAGTCACAACACATTCCCTAGCAAGGGCCATGTATCCAGTGTACCTCTCAGGTGACCTCCTTTGTCTGAGTTGAGAAGATGGTGCTCCCACATTCTCTCTCGCATCCTCCAACAATTTGTCAGCTTCTCTTATGTGCTTTTGCCCATCTCTGGAAGACTTTGCTTGAGTGGATGTCTCCACTCCTAGAACCTCTGCATGTGGCTGCTTCACATCAATCTGAGGCTCCTCCTCCTTAGCAACCAACAGTTCCTCCATAGCTTGTAGTTGGAGCTCCCTCTCAAGGGAAACTCGCATGACCTTCTGCACATCAAACTTGAGATTGCTGTGATCCTCTGACTGGTAGGAAAGTACACCCGATAGTTGTGAGGTGTATCAGTGTACCCCACAAACATCCCCAACTCTATTTTTAGCTCAAGCTTCTTCCATGCATCCTTTGTCACATGGTAATATACTGATGAGCCAAAGATCTTGAAGTGACCCACATCTAGTCTCTTACCAGAGAAAGCTTCCTTTGGTGTCTTCATCCCAAGTATGTGATGTGGGCTTCTATTCTACAAATAGATTGTTGTGTTGCATGCCTTAGCCCAAAAGTGAAGTGGTAGGCCTTGGCCATGCAACATTGCCTGTGTTTCCCCTACAATAGTTCTCTTCTTCCTCTCGACCACCCCATTCTGCTATGGGTTATGAGGTGTCATCAACTCTCATTTAATTCCTTCCACTGCATAAAAGTCCTTAAACTCTTGAGAGACATATTCTCCATCGCTGTCACTTCTCAAGGCCTTGATCTTCTTCCCTGAATCTTTCTCGACCAAAGCTTTGAACTCACAAAACTTTATGACAGTTTGGTCCTTCTTCTGCATGAAATAAATCTAGCATTTACGAGAATAGTCGTAAATGAAAATCACATAATACCTTTACTTTGTTGTGGATGCCATTAAGAATGGTCTACACAAATCAGTATGAACTTGCTCTAAGATAGCCTCTACTAGACTTTCTCGATCATGAAAGGAAGACTTGGTGTACTTTCCCAAGGTACAACTTTTGCATGTGTCAACTTGCTCAAGTTTACCTTTGGGAAGTCCTATAGATATCTATTGCATTATCTTCAAAGCCCCATGATGCAAATGGCCCAACCGCCTGTGCCACAACTTGCAAATGTCTTGGCTTTGCACCAATTCTGATTTCGTACTCAATGCTGCACAATCATCTACCTCTAATTTATAGAGATTCTTCACCAGAATCCCCATCCTCTTGGTCTGACCCATGGCTATGTGTCTTAGGAACGCCTTTCCTTTACTAAAGACAACATCGTAGGCTTTGTCCTCCAACATCGCGACTGATACCAAGTTATTCTTTAGTCCAGACACATACATCACACCTGTCAAGGTGAGAGGAGCTCCATGCTCCCTCTGAAAAGCAACTGTGCCCACTCCTGAAACACTATACCCTCCGTTGTCACCCATCTCTATGCGCATCTTGAGGAATTTATCCTCCAAGGCACTGAATAAATTTTTATCACCGGTCATGTGGAATGAGGCTCCACTATCAAGATACAGACACAACCCATCATCGATGACACCATGCATGTGATGAGGGTAAATTCCATTTCGAACTAAGAGGCTAATGCCTCACCTTCTGATCCTTCCGAGGATCCCTTCTTGGACTTCTTCGATGGACAATTAGTCACATAATGTCCCATCTTGTGACAATTAAAGCATCTTACTTTAGACATGTCACCCTTCTTCCCTCCATGAGAAGAATTCGATTTGAAATGGGAGGCCTTCCCCTTCCCTTTCCTTGCCTTAGTTTCTAAGGCCATATTTTCTTCATCATCATTCTTGGATGAAGAACCATCTCATCTGCTCCTCTTGATCTCCTCCTGCATAAGGTCTGACCACAGTCGTTCCCAATCCGGCAGTTTCTCCCTTCCATTCATAAAGTCCTGGTGGCTATTCCAACTCTTTGGAAGGCCAAGGAGAGCGAGGCTCACCATATCATCATCGACAATAGTTATTCCGACACTTCGAAGCTCATCTTTGTAGGTGGTGATCTTGTTCAGAAACATCAAAATAGTATCGCCCTTCTCCATCTTGATTCTTCGAAGCTTATCCTTGAGCGCCAATTTCCTCTGGTCGCTACTGTTCTGGTAGAGGTCCTTCAATGTCTTCCACATTGAAAATGGAGTATCCTTCCCATGGAGACTCGAGACCATATGGTCTCGAACTCCCTCAAGGATGATCTGTCTCACCTTCACCACACACTTCTTCCACTCAGCCAACTCTTGTGCATTAGTTGAAGTTGGCTTTGGGATTTCTTGATCAATGAATTCCTTAAAAGCCATTATCTTCTAATACAGCCTCCATTCTATCTTTCCATGCTATGAAATTTGAGCTACCTTCCAAGGCATACTCAAGTCTCAATCCATAGAATACCACTGGCCAACCTTGAAGTATGATATGAATTCAATTTGCACCTACAACCTCGAACTTCAAACTTCAAATTCTCTTCTCAGTATACTGTTCACAGTTCTGATACCATGTGGAAAATCTGTGATAGGTTAACCCGATAATGCAATATAAATCAAAGAAGAATACTATAACCTACTTCTACTATCAAGTTGCAGAAGCCTAAAGATCGAGCTGAACAATATAACCAGAAGAAGAAGAATCAATGGCACAATACACATGAAAATACTTTGGGGAAAGCCTCAGATAAAAACCCCACACTATTGTATTATCATACATGGTGGAAATACATAGGAATGATACAAAGTCTTAACTCTCATAGCTAGCCATCTCTCAATACAATCCTCACAGATGATCACAAGAAATCTTGGCTTCTCTCCAGCCTTCCTCTCTACCCTCCAAGCTCTTATTTCCTTGCTCTGTTCCTTGTGGATGATTAGCCTATTACCAAGTGGAAAAAATAGCCTTCAAAAATGCACAATCCTCAAAGATGAATCCTTGACTGCATGTATGAGTTTTCTCCATGAGAAAAAACTTGCATCTGATAGTACACTGTCCTTGAACATTAATCTCAACCGAGTCTTTCTTAGAATAAACATGCATGAGTTTCTAATGAGGGAATCTTCAGTTAACTGAAGTAGCACTAGCTGAGTGCATTAATGCATCAACTGACTGTTAACTCACTATTAGTTCCTCAAACAGTTTGGAACTAATTTAACTAGACTTAACTCAGTAAACTGAGTTAACTAATTACAACTAAAATATAACTCAATATTATCTCCTTAATTTAAGGGATAACTCTTGCATGACTTCAAAAAGACTTCTAACTTCGATTTCTCCAACTAATTAATTTAAAATAAATTAATTAATTATTTCCAAGTAGCTATTAAGACTAAATTCGATTTTAATTCACAATTTAATTCAAGGAAAAATTAAATTGGAATATTCTTGTTTCCATATTTCAATAGAACCATTGTTGATCTTTTGCACCAACTGTAGAAAGAAACACTTCCTTGGAAATTGTCCACTTAGTAGCCTGAAAGTTTGCATAATTTTTGAAGAGGCTCATGCAACAGAACATTTCCCATCAATGCTAGGATTACTAAAGGTGCTTAGGAAATCAAGTAAGGAATCAAATCAACTAGCAGGTATAAATCAAAACCCATCACCATTTAATACTTGGACTAATGCTTGTTATGCTGAGCAGGGTCCTCAACGGATTTATAATCCTACAATTCCATGGAAAACTTTTGATCCTCCTCAAATTGAATACCCTGCCACAGTGGCCCTCTGCTTGGCCCTCTTCTTCGAGTCAAATATTCCCATGGCCTTCAAGAATGGTTTGGAGCCTCTTCCCTAGGGCAGTATTTCATGCAAAATAAATTACTTGAAAAAAAAAAACTAAAATTTCCACTCAATGCATTACCAAGTCATCCTCCTCCATGGTCCCAACTACTTGTGCAACCTTAGCTTGATCCATACCCTAGCCCTAATCCATACCCTATCCAAAATCCTAACCCAAATCCTAGCCCAAATCCTAACCCAAATCCTAGTTCTAATCCAAACCCTAGACCTAGCCTTTACACAAACCTTAGACAAAACCATACCCCCCCTAATCTAGACCAACAAGTTGCACAACAATCTAAAACACCTATTCTTCTCATTGATTCCCCTACTGAATGAAATAATAGATCTTCAAGGATGGGTGAACGGGTGAGTTTGGAAACACCTCCTATCACTATAGAACATTCACCTTGGGAATATCTAATCAAAGACCATTAAAGGAGAAATATTTGATTGAAACCTGTTCTGAAATTGTTGTTGAAGCTAAAAACCCTAAAATTTCCCTTAACCATTTTTATCAATTTGAAAAATAGATATTTGAGCCTCAACTTGAGGGATTTTTCTTTTGTCTTTCACCAGATCCCTTATGCCTCCAAGAGAGTGATTATCAAGTTTTGGAAGATTTGTACAAGTTGGAGAATCATAAATATGTGGATCCCATTGAACCCTGATTTCAAGCAGTCACCAGCACACCTTATTACCTCATCATTTTTCAACTCTTTGGTACAATATTGATTAAAGAAATTGGTTTCTCATACTCTGGCATGTGTTGAAGCTTACTCTTTAAAATTGAGTGTGAGTATATTTCACATTCTGTTACGCACATGGCTACATTGGAATTGCTTCTACACTTGAAGGAGACGGTCCTTTCTTAAAATTAGGGTAGGGTATTATTAGAACAATAAATAAAAATTCCATTTGAAATAAAATTGTATAGAAATACTCTTGAAACTGCAATTATTAAGGCACAACTATTGGAATTTCTATCATTGAGCACTCTTGTGGTAAGTCTTGTAAGAAGCAATTCACTCTTAATGCATCATATTCTATAAAGTGACTTTGATTGTTGGTTGATATTAATCATTGGGTCAGTAAGGGGGATTGTTATTGTCATATTTAGTGATTTCCATTCACAAGCTTAAAAACATACTTTTCACCTATCCATTCTAACAAACTGTCATCGAAGAAATCATTTCAAGTTTCTCTTTGAAGGTATTGATGAAAATCCCCCTATGGTGGACCACTCCTATAAAACCCTAATGAGCTCTCATGAGAACCACAACATGATCAAGTCAAGGAATCTTTCAGTCATTATCCAAGATGTTTTATTTAAAATGAGTCTTTAGGACAGAAGGACCAATCGGTAAAGATTAGTAATTAAAAGATTTTCACGCCATCCCATGCTCTTGAGAAGTAGATTTGCCTCCCCACCTATTAAGTAACCTATTTAAGGTTAATTATAATAAAAGTTTCTTTTAAAATGATTAATTGAGGGATGGGAGGTCTCATTACGAGCCGACCTAGCATGATCAAGGGTCCTAACGAGAATGACATTACATCTATTGGTCACCAAGAAAGGGTAATGGCTTTCAGTTGAAAAGCTGGAAGACAAGAGGTCTCATCACGAGCTGACTTGTTCATTCTTGTTAGTTCTTGTGAATGACATTGTTGTTAGCTAGTTACCAAGCCATGACAATGGCTTTCAATTAACTTCTAAAAAATTTCAATGCTTTCAGTTGACTCTGAATTTATATCTACTAGATGAGACACAAGCATTTGGTGGGGTTAAAAGGCATCCCTGTCAAGGCTATAGATGCATGCTGGTAGTAGGGCTATGCTTGTGGTATTAAAGTTATTTTTACACTATGATTTACCTGGTTGTTTTCGTCTTTCCCTAAACTCATTATCATATCTCTCTGAGAATGGATTTAAGATCCTTTCAGTAATGTGCCTTGGAGTTCTATCTTTTAGAAATAATTAGGTTTTTATGTATGTGGGACCCTTACTGCATGTGATTCACTTTGCTTGAACAAGAAGAGCTTCAACTATACGCTTGGGTAATAGTAATATGGTCATCCGGGAAGGTATCATTTTTACATATTTCTTTTTCCCTATTTCCATCCATTTTAATACCTTGGCTTCCAAATAGTGTCACTTTAATTTATAATAATGAGGCTATTAAAAGTGAAAACATGTTGATTTAGATTACTCTTGAGATGCTTTATGGAAATTTTGATGGTTGGCTATTTCATTATGACACTATCCTTACATTTTAGCATTTTTATAGCAGCCGTGGTATCAAACTTTATTTGGATTAATCTTAATAAAAAAAATAATCTAGTATAGAAATGAATCATAATGCATTATCTCTTAGAATAGTCAAATCTAGCAGGGAACATTTGTTTACATATGGTTGTAGGAACATTTATTTTTTAATTTTGGTTTTTTACAAGGGAGCACCAATATAGTAGTTGAGTCGCTTGCATGAGGACATGCAAGATGATTGGCATGGGGTGATGTTAGGCCCTGAAATTGTTGTACTTAATGCACTTTTTTTCATATGATGCCCTACTTATTTCCTTGTTTTATGAGTTTATGAACTCTTTCTACATTCTTTTAATGAAATAGCGAAGATTTATGATTGATTTGTATTTTTTATAATAATACCTTTGTTATATACATTTCTAGGATTAATGTTCATTAAAATATTGTTAATGTAGACTGTCTTGTTTCTGCATTGCATAGGGATCCCACACTAGCTATATGTGGGCTACTTCATCATTCAAGCTTTCCACAGAGGAAAATGATAGCATGTAGTATAACCACACGTTTGGAATTATCTTGGATCCTTTTTGATAGTCAAAGGTGCACTTATCTTTCATTGACATGTTCTTTCACTAAATAGCAACATTCTTGCACTAGAGAGGAACCAATTTGGAGCTTCGACATCTCGACGTGCTTCTGAGGAAAACCGAGGAAGTTTATTGTCCAAAATGATGTTCTAAAACCTTTCCATGAGTTGTATTACTCCCAGTCGCATGTGTGGGTCTCAAGAAGAAAAACAACAAATATGCTCAAAATTCACACAATTTTCAAACTGCCAAGTTTGACCTCGATTTGCGTGCACATGGAGGCTCATCTCGAAAATACGAGAAAATGGGGTTTTTACTAGTATAACGAAGTATCTAGAACCGAAAATATTTCTTAATATTCACATTAGTTTGGAATTTACATTAGGGTCTTTGAGGCAGTTTTATAAAAAAAGACCATTTTTCTAGAATTTTAGGATCTTACCTAGATTGGCAAAAATAGCTAAACAATAAACTTTGTGCACGATTTTCGAGGAAATGGAGATCAATCAGAAAAATAAAAGAGAGGTTATTTTTGAAAACATGACAAATTAGGTTGCATCCAAACATCTTTCCTAGATTTGCATTAGTTTAAGAATTACACGAGGTTCTTTGAGGTAGTTTTATGAAAAAACTATTTTTTCCAGAATTCCAAAATATGCCTAGATTTGTGAAATTCGTATCAGATTTGTGTTTCTTCAATTAGATCATGGCTGAGCTATATTTCCAATCCATGGCATGTTGTTGGGATTTAATATCGATATTCTTTGCAAAGGATTGGCTTGTTTAAAGCCAAACGTGTAATGTAAAAAGATTATGAAAATAGAGCTATGGCTCCAAGCCGAGCTAACAAGCCATTTCTTTGTACCTTGATGCTGTGAAGTTGAGTGTTGGGGGTTCTACCCCCTTCTCTATGATCAATTGGAGGTTGGACTACTGCAGATGTTGTACAATGTTGAGATTTTAATTTAATGCCAAGTTCATGCATTTCTTATGTCTATTTTCTGTATTGTTAATTTCACTCACATAAGCTAAGAGTTTTCATTAAAGGGAAACGATTTGGTTAGCTAGGGCCCAACCAACTCATCTCGTTCTCCCTAATATTATCTTTGTGTGTTTAAATGCAATGATATTATTTTGCGTAGGAGTGGTTTCTTTATGCTTGAGTTTTTAGGTGTGGCAAATCTTTTGCGAATGCATTTCTTGCTTGTGTGATCTCAGATCTAACGAGTTATACGTGTGTTGAGTGCTTTATTTTAGTTCCAACATTTCCATTCCTTTCTTAAGCATTGCTGCATGTCTTTCCTTTTCTTATAATTTTGCTTAAATCGTTTCAGGAATGTAGCTAGGGTTACAGTTTTGATGCTTTAAGTTCTGGATATTTTCTTTATGGAAGATCATACCCTAGTCAAAATATAAAGTATAGCCATGATACAATTTCTCTATATGCAATCTTAAAAATCATTATAATATCCATGAATGGATGTAACTAAATATTTTTGAGAACAAAAAGCGTAATAATATTTTTTGAGTTTACAGATTTCATGTTAATACATTTGATCTTGTGGAGAATACATATATATTACATGGTGAAATAGTATCTGAAAGGGTTTTAAGTTGAAGCTTGAATGGTGATCTTTCATTGCTACGCATGAGGTTGTCATTTCTGCAAGTGTGAATTTCCTTGAATCTTTGCAGTGTGTTTTTATTGAAGTTTGTAGTCGATTCAGGTTTTATTTTCATTATTGCTCAAGTTGAAGTTCCTTTCCTGCATTTGTTATTTTACTGTTTACTGCGTTGTCGCATTAAATTAGGAATGAAGGAATGTCGAATGTACTTATGTTCTAGTACAGGAACAAGGTGTTCTGGTACAGGAATAGAGTGTTCAAGTGCAGGAATAGAACATTCCAGTACGGGAATAGAGTATTCTGGTACAAGAAAAAAGTATTTTGGTATAGGAACAGAGTTAGTCTAGCACATGAATAAAGTTATTATAATACATAAACGATTTTTATCTATTTTCTTAGTGCAGGGACAAAATTGTTCCAATCCAGGAGCAGGGTCATTTCGGTACAGGAACATAATTTTCATAACATAAATGAACACATTTTGTTCTGCTAGTACAGAAATGGAAGTACATGAATATATCTTCTTTTCAAATCTTTTAATTTTTGCAATTAATTTATTGAGCAACATGAATTCTTAGTTTATTTATTTCTTTTAAGAAGTATTTTTACAGTGAAATCTTTTACTGCTATTTTCTAAGTGAAGGTCCAGTTTCTAGTGTGGTGTGAGCATTTTTACACAATTTAGGATTTTCTTTTGCAACTTGCTAGAGTCATTCTCTAGCATTTTCAGTGCTACACCTCAAATTTTATGAACTCCCAGATTGACATTAAATGTTGGTCCATTAGTTAAACATATACTACACCTAACAGGGGGCAGTGAAGTAATTGAGAGAGTCTATCCTGAGCAAGGTGACCTTCCAAGAGGATGGGGCAATCATCACCGGCGATAGGTTCAACCTCTGCATTATTCGAGCTTCATGGGGGGGTACTTGCTAGTCCTCAGGATACCATTTTTCTAGCAGGATTGTTTCACAGATGTTTTGGATGATCCCTTCCCACACAACCTCTCGAGGAAGAAGATGGTTCTTAAATATTCAGCGATTCCACTCTTTCCAGATGGCCCAAAGAGTTAACCCCAAAGTTAGCCCCCAGGCTCTATTGAGGGCAGGACTAGAGAATATGCCTATCCACCAGAGGAGGATGGTTTCTCGAATGCTTTATTTATCACAATCCATTCTTCTGAAGAGATCCTGCATCTGACACCACTTTTTTTCAACAAACGAGAAGGAGTTCAACATGTGTTCTAGATCTTCGATATGATTTTTACACGACATACAATAATAAGGACCATTGAAACCCCATCGTTGAAGCTAATCCCAGCTTAAATGTGGCCCCCACGCACTAGCCATAAGAAGTAAGCCACCTTTAGCCACCATCCTCCTTTCCAGATATTCTTCCAAATAAGGTTATGGCAGCCCGGTTCTTGAACTATCCTTAGATCGTAGGCCTCTTTGATAGTAAATGTTCCTTTTGTGGTATAACCCCATCTGAGGATATCTGGGTCATTTAGGATAGATAGTTTTATGGAATCTATTTCCTTGTTGAGCTGACTCCATTGTTCTGACTAACCTAATCTTCTTTCCAAAATTGATAAACCGTATAAAAATTCATACCATTAGTACACAAAAATAGGTCTCTTAGGTCTTGTATGCCAAGAAGTATATCTCGATGTTGCCAGGAATCTTACCAGGACAGGGTCATTTTCCCATTTCATATTTCCTAGAAAACATGTTGTTGTATGAGATCTCTTTTTTGGACTACCAAGTTCCAAATAGCCAATCCTTTGGGAGGGTCTTGATATCTAAGAATATCTTCTGTTCAAGTTGGCATGTTGTATTTTTGAGTCCATATTTGTTTCCAGAGGTCAAGCCATCGTCCTATACAACACCACCATAATTTAACACCCATTACTTGGTTCAGAGTGTAGTGATCTCAGACTCCTAGACCTCCTTCCATTTTATGCTTGGTTAGGTTGGGCCATGAAATAAAAGACCATTTCTTTACTTGCTATGATCCTCCTCATAAAAAATTCTTAAAGGTGTCCACCATCTTTGAACAAGATATTTTTGGTGCTGCCATCCTTGAGAGATGATAGATCGGAATAGATTGGAGAACGAATTTGAGAAGGATTGTTTCGCCTCCCAAGGTTAAATATCTAAATGATTAATTGCTGAGTTTCCCACTTATTTTTTGGAGAAAATATTTCCAACATGAGGTCTTAAGGGAGTTCACCAACAAGGGAATTTCCTAGATATTTGGAAGGTAGAAAGCTAATGCCAAACCCAATAACCTGAGCAAGTTATGACTGTATGTTCCCCGAGATGTTGAAAAATAAAATGCAGGATTTTTCATTATTTATCATTGTCCCTAAGGCCTCCATAAAGGAAAGGAGAGCCTCTTTTATGCGTCAACCTTGTCTGAGCGATACATGGCAGAAGAGCATAATATCATCAAAAATTTACTGGTGGGTGATGGGGAGGTCATCGACCCATAGCTTTAGGCCTTTGAGCTGAGAAGTTATGGCTTCATTCTTTAGATATCGACCCAGGCCTCCCACAACAAGGATAAAGAGGAATGGGGATGTAGGGTCGCCTTGGCGAAGGCCACACGAAGGGTTAAAGGTATGGGAAGGGGAGCCATTAAGGATAATGGATAACATAGGGGAAGAGAGCATAACAAAGATCCAATTAATCCACCTCTGGTCAAACCCAAACGACTCGAGAACACTCTTTAGGAAGTCCCAACTTAATCAGTCATAGGATTTGGATAGGTCCAAATGAATCATCATGCCCGAAAGTTTTATTTACTTTAGGGAATGCACTATTTCTTTAGAGGTGACAAATCCATCTAGGATCTGCCGCCCTTCCATGAAGCCAGTCTATTAAGGAGATATAAGGTTAGGGAGCATAGGTTTGAGGCATTTGACAATCACTGTGGCTATGATCTTGTAAATGACATTGCAAAGAGAAATGGGTCTAAAACCCTAAGGATCTTCAGATTTAGAAGATTTAGGAATTAGAGCCATGAAAGTAGTATTTAGACTAGGGAATACCTTTTTTTTACGATGTGATTCTTCCATCACCTCCACTGTATTGTGCCCCAAAAATCTCCAAAGAGCCTGGAAAAATTCCACCATAAATCCATTTGGTCATAGGGCCTTATTTTTTGCCATTCCTTTGACTACCTCCTCAACTTCTTCCAATGTTACAACTATCATAAGTGCTAGGTTATGATCCCTTGAAATGAGTTGAGGGATGTTTCTCTTAATCCTGTGTATAACTTCTAAGTCATCTTGAGCTGGTTCTGTTAGTATGGATTTGAAATGGTCCACCAAAAGATCCTCCATATCCTCATGATGGACCACTCAATTCCTAGCCGCATCTTTCAGAGAATAAATCCGATTATGTTGCCAAAGATGAATCATAGCTTTGTGGAAGAAACAGGTACCTTATTCTCCTTCATGCAACCAATTAACCCTTGATTTATTCTTCCATAATACCTCCTCTTGTTTTCTTCATTCTTCCAGATGATTAATTAATTTCCCTTCCTCTTTCACCAGATTATGAGATCTGCCGTGTTGGATGATTTATTGTTGTAAATTTTGGATTTTACTAGTCAGTTGGTGTTTGACTTTCATGATATGGCAAAATGATTCTTGATATCCATTTCTTTATCTTTTGTTTGATCTCCTTCAATTACAATTGGAAGGTAAGCATGGAATTTCTACCTTTCTCCTCATTTTTGCTCCACCATCCTTCGATTTTTTCCATCAATTTGTGGTTCCTTAACGAAAATGCTTCTAATCTGAATGGGCTATTCTTTGGTCTAATTTTTAAATCCATCTCCAAGCATATGGGCCAGTGACCAGATCCCGTACATGGGAGTATCAAGGCCTCAAATAAAATGTCCCTACTAATGATATGCTAGGAGATCAAATACTTGTCTAGCCGAGAGGCAATTTGATGGGCTCCTCCTCATTTGTTGTTCCAGATATAGACTCCGTTATTCGTCTACAGATCCACTAGGTGTAGTTCCACTATGAGATTCCCAAATGCTTCCATATATGCCTCTGTTCGATGAATCCCTCCCTTCTTTTCTGCTAACGATGATCTCATGTTGAAATATCTACCTACTATTCAAAGATATTTCAGATATGCTTTTCTCAACTTTGTTAGGTTCTAGAGGAAAACCCCTTTTTCTCCTAGAATGTGAGGCCCATAAACCCCTATGAAGAGGACTCAATCTCTGGATCTAATGTGGCGAAATTTACATGAGAGTATCCTTGGGAGACTTACCCAATCCTCAAATATTATTTCCACTAGATTCTAGAGGATTTACAGGCCTCCAACACTACCCTTAGTGTCCTGAGCTATTACTTCATAATGGGGTTTGTAGATCTTTAGGATTTACTTAAGATTTACTTAAGAGATCTTGGTTTCTTGGATTATCATGATGCTCGACTTGTCTCTTTTAAGTCCATCCTTCAAGTACCTTTGTTTTCCCCTTCTGTTGAGGCCTCATATATTCGAGGATGTAATAATCATTTCAAGGGTTTATTAAGTTGGTGGAAAATCGTTGATAGCAGTACCACACTTCCAGAGTTTACCAATGTTTCTCTACCATCTAAATGGATTCGCTCAAGTTTTCCCTTCCTCTCTTCTGTTAGTGTCAGTTAGTTCAGCCTGTCACTAGTGATCAAATATGCTCTTACAAGGTGTTGTTAGGGTGTGATGTCAAATTTTTGTCATTTAAGTGAATCTTCAAACCAAAATTTGGTCACTCGCTGTTGTGTCTAGGTCACTGCTGCTCCCTTCACTTACTCATGGTCTTCATGAGTCATCATGGCCATTGTCTTATTCGAGGTATCATATCTTCATTTAAGTGTCTTGCGTTATGAAATGGTTAAATTCCTCATTTTAGGTCATGGCCTAGGGTTTCACTCCATGTGTCATCATGATACCATAGGTAAAAACAAAAACATGTTCATCATGTAATTCAATGGGTAAAGAGAGCTAGCAGCTTAGGGAAAGAAAAATAAAGGTAAAGGTAATATTTTCTTTCAAAGATGACAATGTTGTATTACACTACCTTGTCTCATCATTTCTCATGGGGCCATTTTTTATTCAAAATATGTTTCTGCCCAAATGGAGAAGAATTTGACAAAAGTGAAAAAGGTTTTTGTCAATAATAGGCCAAGGAGAAAAAACCTCCTTTAGTTTATGTACAAGGATTATGATTTGAGAGAAATTCTTAAACTACACTTGCAACAAGAGAGTTGTTACACTTCTGGACAATTTGACTTCAAGATAGATTTTTAGGGATTTGGAGCTGGTGTTGGCAGTGCTTAAGGACTCTATTATGTATCAAACATCCTAAGATTTACCTTCAAATAGTGATTTGGATTAGTGGAAGGCATCCAAAAGTGCTCTATAAGTTGGCGCTGCGCGTTTGTCAGAGACACCTTGGGTTTTTGTAGTGACCTTGGGAAAATCAAAATTTCTCGGTGCGGGAGTGTCCAAATTACGTTCTTGATGAGTCCATCTTGTAGAAGACTTCAAGAGATTTCCAACGAGCTATCAAGTTTGCAATTCGGAGCAGTTTAAAGCCTCCAAACACATGTTACAAGTTGGCATTGTGCTTTTGTGAACTGCGATGCGCTTCTAAAGGTGGCACCACACTTCTGTGAATTGCGCTACACTTTGGCCCTACATTTTTCCAATGGCACTATGCTTGGGACAAAGTAGCCCGAAACTTGCAAAAACTCACCCAAACTTCAAATTTAAGCTTGCATTCCTATTCCTTACTCTTCTAAGCTATCACCAAGTAAGTACCATCATCTTACTCACTCTTTTCCTTTGGCAAAGAAAGTGCAAATGGTGAATTGTGTTCATCTAGGGTTTATGTGAAAATTAATGCTTCAAAGCTAGTGCAAATGATGGGATTTGTTAGTTATGACATTGCAAACTTTAAAATTTGTCATCTCATACCTCTGTACATATGTAAATCACCCTATCATTCATTAGTCAACTCATTTACCTTCAGTTTACCTCACCTTTACACAAACCCTAGCTCATACCTATCATTTTGAACATTTTTCCTAACAGGATTGTTTTTTAAATTCTCTTACTCATCTCTCTCTCTCTCATTTCAATCCATTCAAACTTCCTAAGTTTTCTACCACCCCTATGCATCTCCCAAAATTCCCCTTTCATCTTCTCCCTTCCCTAACTGCCTCATTTCATCATTTCCTTCCTTGAGCAAGAAAATAATCAGCTTAAGGCTAAACAACTCATCATGGAGAAAGCGCATTCCAAGGTGTTGCAGAAAGGAGGAAAAGGAAAAGTAGTGTTGGAGCCTAGTGAACATGAGGAACATGAAAAACAAGTTAGGAAAAAGAGGCCAAGGACCAAGGGACTCAAAAGGGCATTGAAGGAGGAGAAAGGACATAATCTGCTAGATGAAGACCTAGACATGGAGGGCAGAATTTCCCTGGAGATAAATGAGGATAGAGAGTATTGGCTAAGTAAGGTCAATGACCCCTTAGAACATATTCTTGGCAAAGAGAACACGGATAATCAACTATTGACACACATGGCCCATCATTATCAGACCATAAACATGATTTGCAACATCAAGCTCAAGCAGTTGAAAAACAAGTGAAAGGAAACCCTAAAGGAATGTTGGGTTGTGTTATATTCTTTCCACATAGTTAATAGGGGGTTTGAGGGGTACCCGTAACCGCACTTTATGGGGTCCGGGGCAGCGCCCCGAAAAATTTTGGTTTTGGACCCTATTTTAGGTTGGGCGGACCCACCTATGGTTTTGTGCATGATTTTTGCACATGTTTTTTGGACATGATGGTTTTCGGTCCATGGTATTGGATCGATGGTTTTTTGGTCCATGGTATTGGATGTGATGGTTTTTCGGTCCATGGTATTGGATACTTCGGCATGTATAAATATGTATTGTAACATTGAAAGGAACATAATGAAAAATCAAGCTGGTAGTCTCAATTTTGAGATCCAGTGGGAAATCTCTGTGTATATGTGTTTTATGTGTTATGCTCTTGCATTTTTATTTTTCCTGTGATTTAGAATTCGTATGCAAGTAATTTCTATACGGGGTTAAAACCTACATTTGGACTATGATCTAGAGTTGAGAAGTGGGTGTGTGAACTTGCACTGGTATGGATGATGATGAAAGAATCTCACTGTCAAATTCTGATGGTGTTTTCCTAGCCCTTTTTCAACTTGGTAGAGGGAATTCAACTAGTGGGATTCCAAGTTTTTCACTCTTTGCTCTAGTTAATGGTTGTGATGGGATATATTGGGAAGTGACACTGCCTTGGGATAACTCAGACTCTTCTTGAGAAATTGAAATCCCCTACAATTTGTGGATTAAAGATTATACTTCAGGCGTTTCAAAAGGAGTAATGTCTGGTTTGTGTAGGATTTCAACAGTGGGTTCTGTATTTTTCTTTTCAACTTCTTGCTTGGGAATAGGAGACTTAGAATAGGAGGGAGGAAGTTGGAGGTGATGGTGAGGCGGTTTTACTCTTAGAATGGCCTGTAGATTTATATTTACTCGCCATTCATAGTCAGGCCCTCCTTCTAGTGCCAAAAATGTTGATGCCTCTAAAATTGTTGCACCAACATTGGGGATAACCACCCGGTCTGGCCCTTAATACAATTCCTTTTCCATTTGGGATGGTGGCTCTGATTGGATAATATGGGACCAATTTCCCAATCAAATGTGTTTTGATGAATGAGTGTTTTGAGTATATAATGAGGTGATATATGGTTTGAGTTGTACATTTACGAAAATATACAAATAAATCTATATAAATAACACAGGTAATACAATATCAATGTGATCTATAATGATTCGGGTAATCGAATGCTAATAAATATCAGTCACTTGACTACAAAAGGTTAAGCATGAATGACGATCACAAAGTGATATAAAACATATTGCATTTCATAATAACATCAATTGTCAGCATATGTGCTTATGGAATACCAATTCCAACTTACTCAAAAGTGATGTAATCCAGAATTATATGAGCATTCACATATAATAACATATCGAATCAAAAAGACTATTTATTTTCATAACATGTAACAAAGATACATTTGATAAAAGTACCATATGTATTTGAATCCTACTATGAGAATAACAGTCTGGTTTGTTCTTCTTATTTTCGAAAATTCCAAAATGATACAGGAATGCAAGTCCTCTTGAATTCTCCTTTATAACAAGTTTGAACCCTGATCCTTATCTTCTAAAAAAATAAATCCAAAAGTGCAGAAGTGTTATCTTCTTAAATCTAATCTAATACAATTTCAGGACCCTTTCTAAAATGACATGAAAGGGTATTTATAGTAAAAATAAAACAAATTATTCATAAAAAGTGCTTGAAGTGATTGGAACAACCTCTCTCAAAATATGGGATTTGGTGATAAAAATATAATTGAAATAACTCAAAGGATGCATCGCATCTATCATTCCCCCTACGGCTTTAATTGACAAATCTCGAGCATAATTTGGACTTCTCGTGGATGACTCATCCTAGCATGCAGCTGACATGTGTACACTTCATCCGAGAGTTTTGGCATCATGCAATCGGCTACATCAGCAAGACATTTGATTATCATTTGCTGAATATGCGTTTTGATCAAGTAGAACCGATGTGCATCCCAGTTGAATCTTTTTAATTTTTTGATTTGCTCCTCCCTGGTATTCAAATCTTACTTCCATTGTTTTTCTAACATGTTTGCTTTTGGAAGGTTTTCTGGGGAACATTCAAAAATTAAATTGGCACTGTGTAAGTCATCATTAATCAGTTCAATGATATTATTCCTCACTACCATGGCCCTGGAAGTTACCATTTCTTCTTTGATTAGTTGTGTCTCCCATTCTGAAAATAATATCTTTTTGTGAGATTCTTCAATTACTGGTGATTTAGTAGCCCTTCCCTTTCCTGTCTTCTGCCAAGAGATGTAATTTGTAATCTTGTCATCTGCATCTTCAAATGCCAATCTAGAATTGACTTCTTGATCTATCAGTGTGCTGGTTTTGATACATAGCAGATGAATAAGAGCTATCTTTTGGCAGTGTTGCGTTAGCTATTGAGACAAGAAATTATTTACTTCTCAGGCTTCCTTTTTAAACTCTTCAATTAGGGGATTGTCTTTAAATTGATCTATTGAGAGTTGTAGGTTATTTATTTGCTCATCCTTAGACTTGATCTCTTCATGATGTGCTAATTTTAGCTGTTCAAATTCCTAAGATAGGTGTTGTTGTCTTTCAATAGCTTGCTGATCAATCTTCTTTTTTTCCTCCCTTAACTATCCTTCCAGTTGTTTAATCCTTTGATCCTTTTCTTTGAGCAATTGATTAAATTTGGTTACTTTATCAATCATGGCAGCTATATATGCTCCTGCAAACTGAGATAATTTGGTCAAGTCCTTAGAGGGATTAACTTATGAGTCTCTCCAAATAATATTCATGGATTCACTTTGAGGAATTGTCGCTAATACTTGATCTATCTTTCTCTTTTTCCACTACCTTTTGACTACAACTCTGTGTTTAGGGCTATAAAACACATCCAACGGTGGAATCTCTTCTATGCAGAGTGTAATATGTGACAAAGGATACTAAGGAATTACCTCGATTTCCTTTAGGGGTGAGTCCATTCCGGATGGTCTATCAATCATAGGCTCATGAATCAGGGGCTGTTGTTTTAAGGGAGATTCTGGTGCAATAATAGTTTGGGTATTACTCTGACCTTTAATTTGTTGATCAAATTGTTCCCATTTTTTGATCAATATAATATCAATGTGAACATTTGTGTCCAACTGTTCCTTTGCCTTCTCTCTTGTCTTGACTACCTCAAAATGTTTCTCCTACTCTGTGCTTTGCGCTGTTTACTGGATGACTTGTACAATACTTAACAAGTCCAGTGGCACTGTTTGAAGCCTTTACATCCTATATTGGATGAATTGCTCCATTTTCCCTGGTCCTAGCTTAAACTTTGCCATGTGGTGTACTTGTGAGAATGACTCGGTTGATCTGAAGAAGTCATCGAATTCATCTTTCTCATGGATGAATTGTTTAACTTTTACCTGAGTAGTGAAATTAAAGGAAAAATTATTCAGGTCATACTGCCTTTTGGGAATAACTACTAGGTTCAAACCCCTTATTTTCTCGACTTCAATTTGGGCGTGATTATAATCATGTAATGAATAAATGCCACAACAAACTGGAAATGTAGGCCATAACTATTTCTTGGCATCTTTGAGATTTTTTGTAAGCCTTTTTTCAACTGTCTAACAGGCTATTTCCCTAGCCAATAATTTATCTAGGAAATATAGGGGAAGGACATGCGGGTTGGTAATGCTGCCAAAAACCCTAATGTATGTAAACAATTCTTCCCCAAACCAATTGCCAATTGAAGTTAGATCGATGCTAGCTTCCTTGGATAGCTGATAGGCCGGTATATTAGAGATGGCCTGATGAATAGGTAGGATGAAGCCATGGAAAATCTTGTAAAAATTCATCTTATATTGTTTCTTACATAGGTCTTTAGGGTAAATATGGATAGGAGTTGGGCCTTGAATAGTCCATTTCCATCCGATGATAGGAAAATCAGAATTGAAACAAATGGTGTCGACTATGTAGGCACTCATATAGAATGGAGGACAACTGGAGTGGTCACAAACTTGTTTTTCCTATAGTCAAGTATTTGGACTACCATTTTGTCTGATAAGATAGTAGCCCAATCCATCACAAAAGAATTCAATGTTGCTTCTATTAACGGGACCATTTCAATGGAAAACATAGTAGAATTGGGGCTTCCAAATAGCCTACACTTCATTGTGGTAGCATAACAATATGGAGATGCTAGAGAGTCCTCAGAATACATACCATATGACTCGTTCTTGTGTTTGTTAGGGAAGTTCCTCCATTGTTTGATGGGGTCGGATTCTATTTCATTTTCCTTCGCGAAAGCTGCAAGGAATGATTTGTTATACCACTTATGAGACTCCGACAAGTGATACATTTTATTCAAGTCCTCAAGCTTAAAGGATCCAAACAATCTTCTGTCGGCTGTGAATAGCATCCTGTCTGTTATATTGATGCCCTCAACTACCCATTTTACCATGTCATTGTATGGCAAAATCTTTGGTCGAGTCATTATTCTATGAAGAAAAAAGACGGCTAAATCACATAGTGTATTCTCAGGTTCTACAAGTCCATGTGTTGTTTCCTGTCCTTTAGTTACCTTAGGCTTTTCCTTTCCCATCATATCATATATGCCTTCCCATGAAATTTTCCCATTGTCCTGACATGTCATATCTGAGATCAACACAACTCTTTATGTTCCTTCAACTACTACTGGAGAAGCTTTCATCTTTCGGGATTTCTTTCTCATTTTAGCTGGCTACATACTTCCAGATTCAAACTGCAATTATATGAAATAGAAAAGAGTGATAAACTTAAATTTTCAGAGCAGCTAATGCTTGAACAGATAGTGGTGATAATAGTACAGTCGAAAATTAGGGCAAGAGTATTTGGTGCGAAAGATTTCATATAGTGAAATAATATTAAAACGAACGATGAAATCTTGAAGGACTGAAGTCATTACTATTCTTAATGTTTTTCCATATTTAATGATGTGAAACTTAAATATTCAATAAATAGATCGCATCGCAGTTTTCTTAAGGCTAATTAGAATGTGGTTCATAAACTTTCCGACTTTGCGATGAGCATCTTCAATATATATTATATTGAAGAGCCATCACATATTGCAAGTTGGGAGGTGTAAGTGCCATGTTCTAAGAGTCTTTCTAATTTATGTGATTACGATCAATGATGACCTGACACATAGAGTTGGGAAAATCTTTATTTGACTGCATGTATCATGTTTTCTCTGTATTATCATTAAACCACTTTATTATATTAAAAAATCGCATTGTGCATGCCTGAGGTGATTATCACTTATTTCCGTTGGGATTGCAATATGTGAGTTTGATGTGAGAATCTTATTGCATCACAAAGTTTTAATGTCCTATTAAACCTATCACTTGGAATCTGCGATGCGATAGGCGATATGCGATCGCTTTATCGTATCGCATGTTTGTCAATGATTTTCTTAAGAAGATCTAAGGTTGATACTTTCAGATCGCAATAATATCATGCAGATTGTATGTTCCTTAACCTTAATCGATTGCAATTTGCGATGTGTGTTGTTTTTAAAGGGTTTTTTGAAGCACTTTTATTTAAAAAGTGAGAAACAAAGAAATTGATTTATATGTAAAGATTTTATTTCTTTTTACAAATTAAAGGGACCCTATTTCCTATTTAGCATCTTAGAATTAAATTAAGAAAAATATTGAAATGGGGGGGTGGGGTTGTTGTATAGCACAATAGAACCTTGCTGCTACTTCAGTTCCATTAAAACCTCAACAAGAACCAACTCCTGTTGCAAAGGAATTTGGCCAGAGTGTCAAAGCTAAAAGGAAAGATTTGAAGGACGAGGCCCCAAATTTGACACCCCCATGTGCTTTGTGTCAGGTTGTTGGGCACGCCACCAACAATTGTCCTAAACTTCCTCAACTTAAACCTTTGGTTCATGAAGCATTCCCTGAGTGGAATATCCGAGAAGTCCATGTTAACTTAATGGTCCCACCTAAGAAACTCAAAATGCTTCACACAAACCACCCTTGTGCCTTGTACCATCTTCATGGTTAGTATTCCCATTGTTTCCCACATTTCGATGAATTTCGTGATTGTGTTGGGATGATTCGTGAATAGGAGGCCACTCATAGTGGAACCTCTACTCCTTTACCTATGGATTTTGGTACCACTAGTCAACCAGAATAGGGAGACTCTAGCGCTACTATTGTTATCCCTCCCCCTGATGTTGAGATGGTAGACACCACAGGCCCCATTCTTTACCTGTCGTCATCCTTGAGTTCCTCGCAGGAAAACCTTTTTGAGGTTTTTGTGCATGCTTCTATCGAACCTCTTCCAATAGAATCCCACGTCTCAACATCAATAGATCCTCCATCTACTAGTCTGTCGTCTACCATTCCATATGATGCGTATGTGAACCTTATTTCTTAGGTTGATGAATGATGTAATCCCGCCACATCATGTAGTCAGTCTTCCTCCTATCCACCCATCTCCCAACCTGATAAGGACACCATGGAAGCTATGTCTACCCCTGATTACCCATGCCCTTAAGTAAGGGGGCGTTTCTTTAGAGGATTTTGAAGGTCATTTCCTTCCTAACTCTCTCAATGCGCTCTACCTCAAGAAATTTTTCTCATAACACATCCCTTTGATTTGTGTTTCTTTATTTTTGCCATGAATTTAGGTAGATTGCATCATCTCATCCATTGTATTTTTCACCTTTTAGATGGATCCATCATCCACATCGTATATCAGTCATGTTGATGGTGTAAGTCGCTTTTCTCGGAACCTAGCCTCGATAGCATGGGCCAGTTTTACCCCCTTTCATATGTTAGTCCATTTAAACAACATGTGCATTGGATCTGCCACCAATAATCATATTATGTATCATAAAAGTATTTGGAGCCATAGCTCTAAATACATCCGACATGCCCATAGCATGTTACAAAAATAACAATCAAAGGGACCCACATGTCCCTACATCTAGTCACTATCCGAAGTATCTTACGCCAAAGGCTCTGCTCCACCTGCATGTAGATCATGTACTACCTGACCTTCCATCGCTACATACCTCATGATACCTCACCATTTTGAGGGAAGACTGGTGCACTCATTTGTTTATGGGTCCTCTAAGTTGTTCCATCCGCACTCTAAAAGCCTAGTCAAGAGCACATCAAACCTACGATGCAAATCGTCAAGCATGTAGTATCCTCTAGACCCTGTTTTGACGATGATGTCCCTCGATCTATAGCCCTACGCGTTGTGGATTGACCTGCATATCCTACGGATTTCACTGGTGCTATGTTTGCATACAACATATTTCACACTCAGTACCATATACATGTGATAGAAATATAAAATGCACCATAAAACATAACAACTTAACACTTATCGTCTGGTCCCCATGCTCACCTAGGTGGAAGTGGCAAGTGAGGATCCCCCTGATATTTCTTCCCACTATAAGGGTAGTCATTAATGTAAAGGGACATCTGATCCCAATGTGTGAAAAACTCTAGTTTGAACAACCGTCCGACTCCCCCTCCTCCTACTCTCTGCAGTAGCTGCCCCCAGCGATGGATCCTAGGCTCCTGTTGGTCGCCATCTCGGATCTGTACAAGAGGATGGATAGTGGGTATCTTCTCAAAGAAGAACACACACAGTATTGTACCAAAAGCATAGTCACGATTCACCTACCTCTTGCAAAGACTCAAATACCATTTCACCAACAACACTCCCAGCCAAAACACTCTCAACCAACATCATATACCCACTAGTGATGTGATGGAACGCCTGGCTACCCAAGTCCCGTAACACAACTACAACAACAACCTGTGTCTCTAGCCTCTCTAGATTAGGAAGTGGGATAGGCACTCCCTTGACATGAACACCCTGTCGGCAATGGCGCTCCACGAACTCAATAATGTTCCTCCCATGAGGTAACACCAGATGAATATCCCCCACTACTCTGAGGGGAGGAAGTCCAGTCAAGAAGTAAATATCCTATAATGTGAGCTCAATCTTGTGCCCCTCCACAACAAAGACCTTGTGGTCAGGGTCCCAATAGCACACAATTCTCAATAGCAAGGGCACACCTACCCTCATCAATGGGTTCTCCACCAACTTGAGAACCCCTTAATGAGCCAACACCCCTCGAAATGCCTGATCCCCCTAGATCTCGGATCGAAGAATATCCAAGTCTCATTCATGCCAGTTGATTTTTGCCTCTGCCATACCTGCAAAACACCACATGTCCTGTTAGTAAATAGAAGAAAACAATGGTCTACACTAATAAGCCTACATGCCCCACTAGGCCAGCAGACCAACCCTTCCTCTAGCCACAAATCATAGTTTTCAGCCCAAAAAGTGCGAGCTCGCAGGTTTCTAGCTATTTCCTACAAGCCAGATCGCACTTCTGGACCTAAAAAGTGTGATGCAACTGTGAGCAAGTAAAAGGGTCTCTCAAGGAGCTACCAGGTGCCAAAAATCAAGAAATAAACCACTAAAATTGAAGAGATGAGTAAGGCCACATACCTGAAAGTCACAGATCCTGATTCTGACGGTCAGTTTGTCTGCTACAATCTCAACAAGGTTTAAGGCCTTTTCCTCCTCTCCAAATTCACCATAGCTCACTTAGCAAATGAATCCAAATTCTAATCTATGCCACAATCATAGTTAAACAACAAAAATAAAGAGTAATAACTCCAATCATCGAATGGAAACCAAATATGTAAAGAATAATTTTATAATAACACATGTGAAGAGAACAAATAAATGTTACCAGTCCCCCTCTATGGGATGGGTTCTTGGCTATCCTCAAACGTCTTCAGCTTATGTAGAGTCTCTCTCCTCTATAATGCATGAACCTAGCAAAATATGGTGTGTGACAATGAAAATAATGAGAGTTACAATAGTGAATGCAACAATGAAAATAATCAAAAGTGAATAATTAATGGAAAACCCTTCTATTTCTAATAAAATATTGAGTTATCCATGAATAATGAGCAATAATAAAATATTGTTGATCCCATTTTTGGAATAACAACTTGGAATATTTTATTATATTTGGTTAGGAGGGAAAAAGCATTTAAACTTTTATTTAGAAATAACAAATAAATAAATGATTTATTTATCATCTCAAGGAATTAGTTAAGGAATAATAAACAAATAAGGATTTATTTAATTATTCCTAAGGGGATTTAGTCAAATTTAACAAAGAATAATAATTAATTAGTGATTAATTAATTATTCTTAGAGAAAAATAAGATAAATAACTATTGATCTTTTTATTTTTCATGATTGGGTCAAATTTGACAAGGAATAATAATAAAACAAGGGTTTAATTAATTATTCCTAGAAGAAAATCAAATAAATAGTGGTTTATTAATCATTCTTCATGGGTTTAAATATAAATTACTTAATGAAGGTGGTTTATTAAATAATTTCTCATGGTGAAAGCAATTTTACTATGGTAAAATTGGCTTTACATATGTAGTTCGATCCATCTAGTAAATTAGACTAGATGATCAATTTTTTGGTGATAACAGTTAAAAAGAAAATGAACATTTCCAAGATTAGAACATATTCTCGTGAGTTTTATAATGATACTCAACATTGATCATTTCCCAAAGCACCATGGGATGAAATAGCACTATGGGATGAAAGATTTTGTCCCCTGTGCAATCGTAGGAGAGTTGAATATGAAAATCACTTTTTTAGATTGTCTATCTTATACTCATATTCAATCTATTTTTCCAAATATGTATCATACTACCAACCTTCTTAACCTTTTAACTCAACATTGAACAAAACTCTTAAGTGGGAGCCCTTCTTTCACTTCTTTTTGAGCATGGAAATAAAATGTTAAGGAAATATTTTTAATCCTTACCTTCTTATCTGGTAGACCCTATAGGTCTTACTGAACATTCTACATCATAGTCATCATAAAACACACTTATTTATGAATTTTGGTTTCAATTACTTTACATATATTTGAACTTAAAATGTATATTACAATATTTTGTTTATAGCTAATTAATAATAATTTTAAATCTTACTCTAAAAGTATATGAATAATGCAATTGATATCTAACTTATATTTCATACTAAAAATAAAATAGAACTATTTATTACACCGTAAGTCATTCCCCCTGGGAAGAACTCCCTTGGTTACCACTATGTACTCTTGTGCACTGTGAGATCCAATGTTAGACGATTGAAACTTCTTCCACCATTAGATCCCACTTCTTTAACTATCAACTGAAATCTTAATTTGTGCAACTGTTGACTTTGCTTATCTTTATTATAAATTCCCTCATTTTGTTCTCCTCAGCGAGAGTGCAGATGACAGATGACTTTTCTTGTTGCTCTGGCCTATAATCAAATTTTTTTATTTTGCTGCACGTTCTTTCACCAAAGGTTATTTAACTAATTTAAAAGTTGTGAGTAATATATTTATCGAGTGTGTTGGAAGCATTGCATGCTGAAATTTCCTTCACCAAGGGTTCTTTAACTTATTTAAAAGTTGTGAATAATATCTTTATTGAGTGTGTTGGAAGTACTTCATTTCAAAGATTTTTTAAATATTCTTCGTGAGTATATCAAGGAGATGAATAGTTATTATTCTTAAAAACACCATGATAACTCTGAATTACAAGCATTAACATAATGCAATGGAGAATTATGTAACTAGAACTATTCAAGATTCCTCTTTGTACCATTAATTTCATGCATTTAGAACATTTTCACTGCCTGATTCCAAATATGACCTTTATTGCTTCATGATCATACAATAAGTAATCATAAAATAATCCATACCAAAATTTGTTTTTTATATCCTTTTCATTTTAAATAAAAACGAAGCTAAAATTAAAAAATCATTCTTTACGCCTTCTTGATAAAACATCTACTAACAGTCTTGAAATTCATTTTAGGCAATCGTTGTTTGTTAGTTCCTATCTTTATCTACTTGGTAATACATGGAATAAGAGTTTTAATAACTTGATGTTTTCTTAAAACAAGGAACAAGGGGATTTTTTTAAGTTTGTTGTATTTAAAAATGAATGTGTCCGGTTATTTAAATTAACTTGATTCATTACTTTACTTCAATTAATATATTTAAAAAAAAGTTATTTAGATTAACTTGATTCATTGCTTTAACAAAAAAAAATTCCTACGGTTTCATCTTTCCTACTGTTTCATCTTTCTTTCACTTTTGTCTTAGCTATGTATAGTTGTGATTCCACCTTATTTTACAAAATTGTTCTTAATTATTTACACAGTTATTTCTCCTGTGATGGTCGATGTAATATTCGCCTCAAAAGTTGCACACAAATGCTTTTTAAGACTCAAAGCATGAGAATAGATGCTTCAGGGGCAGGCAGTAAAATGAGGTCCGCTGATTCAGATTTTTGTGAAGTTTTTTATATAATTTGTGTATTTTTCAAGATTACACTTAAGGCGTGTCCACTCGAGCCCAACAGTATTTTATCAAAAGATAATGATATTCGTGGATGGTTTTCAATTTTATTTTAAAATAATAGAAAGTGATTATTTATCAATTAGAATTTATATTTAAGATGAAGATGTTATAATAAAATTAAATTAAGTTGAAATAAAGTTGATATCTTATAATATATATTGTTTAAATTGTAATATTTATAAAATATTTTAATCAAATTTTCAATTAATTTAAAAGTAAAAAAATTTAATTTAATAAATTAAAGCTGTTCACAATAAAACAACTTAAATAATCACTGTTTTTTAAAGTTAACATGTTATATATATTTAAAAGAAAAAGAATATCTGATAGTTAGGGTTGAAGTTAATGTGATAGTTGCAAATAATTATATTAAATTAAAACATTTCAATTAGAATAATATAACATTTGATACATACCAAAAGTGGCAATTTTAGGATATGCTTGACATCTCACTTTTTGCATTGACACCTGCACCCACACCTACCTATGCACACATAGGTGAGAAACATTAACTTCTTCTTCTTTTATCACCTTGAATGGGTCATCTCTTACATTATAGGAGCATTACTTTAGCTAGATTACGTTTAGAAGTGCATCGCTTTAGAAATTTAATATCATAACCAACCTTGCATTGTTTGGGGCCTCAGAGTATGAAGTATATAGTTGCATTTACTGGTCAATTTAATCATCGTAAAAATCACCCTAGAAAAATAGATGAAATAAATATATGCTTCTAGTAATGAACGACGCACTCAGATTTGGTATATCAAAATTTGCTGGCATAATAATATTTGTTTCATGAAGAAGCAGAGCAGCAAAGAGGTAACAATGGTTTGTTGTATCATTCAAGTTGGGTTCAAATAATCAAGCTATAAGGTAAGTGCTTATCTATACCTAATATAATAGGTTGTAGCTTAATACCAATCACACAACTTAAGTAGATCCATGGAATTAGTACTATTATCTTCCACTCAATATGTGATTATTGATACCAAGTTAAAGCTATAGGCCCCTTTAGCCAAGTTAAAGTTGTGGTTACAATGTTGTTGAATATAATCCAACCATGGAGATGGATCCAAACTTGTCCAAAGTGTGTGAATCACTTTGGCATCCACTAGGATTATGGGCTAAAAGTGTTTATATCTTGAAAACCTTAGCTGGGGAAAAAGGGTTCATCATCCAAAAAAAGGAAAAGGGCCAATGTTTATGTTGAATATGCCTAGAATAATTTTCATTTTCACATTTATGTTCTTATTTATTTTTTAAAGTCATTTTTTGGGTTCTCAATCGCTTCATATCATGAATGGGCTATAAGCTGCAATTATATTCCTGATGGGTTTTTGTGGCCAATTTTTTTTCTTTTTTTCATGAAGATTTCTTCTTGTTTGATTTTATTCAATGTGCCTCTTGAATATATTGCAGGCTAGAAAAGGCACCGATGTTTTTGCTCGATAATACTTATTCAAATGAAAGTTGTCTTTTATGATATGGAGGGCTCTGTCATGATTTGTCAATGCCATTGAGCTATTTATCTCCCTCCCTCTCTCACTCACACACACACATGCATATGCATTTAAGAATTATTTTTTGTTTAAACCTAATTAAATCAACATTTTTAGTGTGATGAGATTGGTAATTGATACATTCTGGTGAATTTTTAGAACATACATCATCTGGAGGATTTTGGATTTAATGCATTTTTCCATGTCATTTGCTTCAACTTAATAATGTTTTAGAAAATTTTGTATTTTTATGGATAAAAAATGGACTTTATGTTTGAATTTGTTTGTTTATTAATCATGAATGACATAAAATATGGAGTAGTCTGCTTCAATACATGCATTCACCCAATAAATATTGGTCCATTGCATCATTCTCAGTGGTCATTTTAGCTTAGTTTTAATGTAGATGTTTTCATATTAGGAACCCATAATTTTGTATCAAGATGAGGGTTGTTTGGACTCTTTGAGAATGATGACTTGCAATTTTCAGTCACCAAGTGATGCTTCTTCTTCTCATAGGATATACAAGTTATAAGTAACTCTTTACAGTAGCACATATGGACCATAAGATCATAAACTTGGGTTCTAGTTGTTATTGGGTTACTCAAAGAAATCCACTTACATTACTTCTAGTTTTCTAAATATTTTTCAAAGAGATATGACCAATGAAAAGTGCAACAACCTAGTCTTCTCCCTATTTTAGAAAAATTTTGAAATCTTCCTTACTATGGAAAATTTTTTATTGAAAACGAAACCCCATACATAATGTTAGACCTCACACGTATTTTAGTGCACATAGAACACCCTAAAAATTCTCTACTCTTAATCACAAAAATAAAATTGTGACAACATCCTAAAATTGACATAAAAAATGACTCGAAATGCACATACATTATCTTGAATCCCTTCTAACAAAAATTATTATCAATTTCATTATTAATCAAAGGCAATATTAGATTATTTTAGGTACAAAAATATTTGATTTAAATCATTTACTTATAACAATTGGAAATGGTGCAGTTCTAGAGCATTTTCATAAATCCTTTGGAGTTAAGGTGTTGTGCATCACCTTCATTTTGAACATATTGTTGAATATGAGCTTGGTTAGATTATCCCTGGAACATAACATATGATTAAAAGGAAATGTGAGTAAAGAAACAAAATTGCATAAAAAATTTACTTCTTTCTTCTATGCTACTCTTCATGTTTCCTTTGCAACATGTAATGCAATTGCTAGTATATAAAAAATAAATAGCCTTGAGGGTTAACTCATTTGGTCAAAGTCTCATTCTTAAAGCACTTTCCCATTAAGAGGCCACATGGTGAATTCTCCTTGATGTCCTTGGGGTTAAGCTTTAATTAGTTTGAATTGTGGGAAAAATAAATAGAGCAACGAATTGTTTTATTAAATAATAAATTAAAACATTTTAAATCTGATTTCAAAAATACAATCATCATGTGCATAATAGCATTCAAAATACATTATATATTAAAATTAAAACATAATCATTAATAAGAAATTTACTACATTGATAGGGGTGTTTATTTTGAAATAAGACTTACATAATTTCAATTTAGTTATTAATAATAATTAAGTGGTTGACAATAATTTAATATCCATGAAATATTTTAGGAGTCTATGATTTATCTCAAAGATAACAATGCTTTTTAGTTTCATGTCTATAAAGTACCATTCATTTCTAGTTGAATTACTCTATCTTGTTACATAATAAAAATATGTATATTTTCAATTTAATTAAAAAAAATCAATTAGCTTGACTCTAGACTATGGTCAACCTATGCATTGCAAGGAAGAATGATTTACTTACTAGTTATGGCTACTATTGACTAGTGGGATGCTATCATAGAATTGTAAGAAATTTGAAAGCTTGGACACTCCTTAGATAGTTAACTTCTTCATTCTCAACCCCTTCCCATGAAGTTTGAATTTGAAACATGATGGAAACTAAACTTCAGTCAAACCAACTAATTTGCAGTTGGTAGGTTGTAATAATAGTAATAGACCGAAACATCCCATTGTGAGTAGATTGACCTTCTTCCAACCAATAAGCAAAGTCTAAAACACAAATAATAATTAAATAATAATAATAATAATTTGTTTACCGGCTTAAGCTCCACCTAAATAATAATAATAATAACAATAATAATAACAATTTGTTGACCCCATATTACGATATTTATGGGAGATACATCATTCAAAAAATAAAACACTTTTAAAATAAACACAATATATACAGATGAAATGTAGATCAATTAGTATCAATTAGTTTGTGTGGGTTTACTCCTTCATAGATCTCAGGTTCACAGTTTATGGAGATGGATCAATTAGTTTGTATGGGGTTTACTCTCCCTTGGATCTCGGGTTCAAACTTTAAGGAAAGGGGTGGAAGACGGAAACCATTTTGAACTAATCAAAACTATCCCAACAACTGTCCTCATAATAAATATCTCATCGTGAATTAATTGTCCTTTTTCCATCCAATAAACAAGATAAACTCCACATAAACTCCATAGATCTCGGGTTCACACTTTATGGAGATGGAATGCGGTTTACCCTCCCAAAAATCTTGGGTTCAAACTTTATGGAGAGGGTTTGAAAGAAACAAAACTATCCCAAAGAGTATCCAAATTTAATTATCCTTTTTCCATCCAATAAACAAGATAAACCCCACATAAACTTTGTAGATCTCGGGTTCACAATTTATGGAGATGGAATGGGTTTACTCTCCCGTAGATCTAAGATTCAAACTTTATGGAACCATTTTGAAAGAATCAAAACTATCCCAATGACTATATCAATTTAATTATCCTTTTTCCATCCAATAAACAAGATAAACTCCACATAAACTTCGTAGATCTCGGATTCACACTTTATGGATATGGAATGGGTTTATTTTTCCGTAGATTTCGTGTTGAAACTTTATGGAGAGGGGTGGAGGGGTGGAAGAAGGAAACCATTTCGAAAGAATCAAAACTTTGTTAACAAATATCCAAATTTACCGATCTTTCAGCAATCCTCATAATAATATCATAGTGAATTAATCATTCTTCTTCCATCCAATAAATAAGATAAACCCAAAAAAAACTAAACTTCGAAAATAAAAACTAAACTCAATATATAAAACCCCTCGCACCCACACCGACGAATAAGCATAGTGTCCCGGCTGTTTGGCCTCTTGGTATAAAGGTAGAAGGCACGCCCTATATATTTGGTGCCTTGGTATAACTGTGAAAGGCAAGCCGCTCTGTGTTATTTCGATTTTCTACTAACAAGCGTAGCGTCTCTCTGTTTGGCCTCTGGGTATAAAGGTAAAAAACCCTTGGTGCCTTCGTATAACGGTGGAAGGTACGTAGTTCTTTCTGTTATTTCAATTTTCTACTAACAAGCGTAGGGTCTCTCTGTTTGGCCTCTTGGTATAAAGTTCTAAGACACCTTTGTGTTAAATCGATTTTTTTAGAATGGAAGGAGAAAACAGAGGACAGAGTGCTCGTAGAAGCGGAAGCGGTAGTAATAGCAACAATAGCAATGAATATAGTGGTGGAGCAGACTGATCTCAAACTTTATTGTCAACCAATAATAACAACGAAAGTTACGGAAGACCGCCAATTCCTACCCGTACTTCATCTCCACCTCATAATTCTACTACTGCCATACCTGTGCGAATAGTAGGAATTCCTGCCCATCCCTCTTCTTCTGTTAATTCTGCTAACTCTGCTATAATTGCGCTAGGTTCTGGAGAAGATGATGATGATGATGAGGGGCAAAGTAATAGGTAAAGGATGCGATCACCCACACTGCCCAGATTAGAAGGAAGAAGTCACCATTACCGACTTGAAATCCATCGTTTCTTTGCTCATAGAGATGAAGTGGAGCACCAGACACAAGATTCGCGTACCTGTCCAGTGCATCCAGAAACTTCAGACACAAATGAGGAAAATAATATACATGATCCGTCACCTTCACATGTTGCTGCCACTGCCTCTGTGTTAACATTATCTTAGAGGCAAGATCGTCATCCTAGTCCCCCAATGGAAGAAGGGGTTGACGAGAACCCTACGGAAACACGGATGGCGGCCAACATTAGGAGGGATGATGACGACCTTTCTTCAGGCACAAGCATCCATGCGAATCTAATGGCCATGCGGTGGTTGCGTCGCTTCAATATTTCGGAGCAGCATCTGAGAAATAATAGTGAGTGCGTAATTTGCATGGAGCGATTTCAATTGATGGATGAGGTCCGAGGGATGGAATGCCGCCATATGTTTCACGAGAACTGCCTATTTCCATGGCTGAATAGGAACGCCACATGTCCACTCTGCCGAGGGGTCATCCCCCCGCCTGGTTGAATGATATGATCTAGTTTTAGGTTTCTTTTCTCATTCTTTATGTTTTGAATTAGCTAGCTAGATGGATTGAGTATAGGGTTTTGGGAGCAAGACTAATCACTAAGCGAGTTGAACTCTTTATGTGTTTTCATCGTTGTGTACTTTTATAATAGTTGGTAACATTGCCTTGAGCATGTACAATCTTGTTTCAGAGAGTAATATCACATGCAGAACATGCGTGTGACTTCTATCATATTTAAGATCTTTTTTGGAAATTTAATTAGATGGCTTGCTTGTTTAGTTTGAGCACATCATTTTATAGTTTGCCGTAGTTAAATGTTACTTGGAGTGTTTACCTCGATATTGTATGTTATGAGCATTAGTGAGGGTACTTAATGTTATAGTTTGTTTGTTTAGTTTGACCCGAGCATTGTGTGGTTTGGTTGGGTGTGTAGTTAAATGGTGTTGGGTGTGTTTAACTTGATATTTTATTTGTTATATTTGAGTTGAATATTGTGTTAAAGATAAAAACTATGTATCTTAAACTGGAATGTATTGAAGATGGATTGTTTTGTCTTTATTATAAATAGGTAAGAGTATTTAACTAAATATTTGGATGAGTATGTTTATGTTTGGGTGGATAAGTAGAATTAGTTATTGGATCTTCTTTAAGCATCACAATAGATTATGAACAGAAATATGACATAGTTGAGTTGAGTTTTTGAAGTGACCAACTATTGTATTAAATCTCTAAAGAGGGAGTTTATTTACTTATATAGGGAGTTGTTAACATTTGAAATAATGGATTCTCTATTTTTGGAATGCTTTATGAGTGGATCATTTGTTGATTGTCGACTTTGTGCAACAAAAAACCTATATACAAGTTCATTGACTTAGATTATGTTGTGGGACCATATGGATGCATTTGTTAAATTAGTTAGCTTTTGGAATGCTATTGGATTTACTTGTTAACATAGAAACATTTTTGGAATGCTATTGGATTTACTTGTTATCAAGATATTAAATGAATCATTTATTTGATGGGACATCCTATTAGACTAAAATTTGTAATGGTTAGGTAGCCTTGTCAAAAATTTTGGAAATATTTGTTACAAAGGACTAGATGGTGATAAAGAGTTAAATTGACAATGATTGAGACAACTACTTATCTATATTATCTATTTGTTATTGTATTGGTCATTGCGAGGTATAATTTTTCTCTATTATCTATTTGTTATTGTATTCATCAATGTTAGGTCTAGTTTGTTTCTATGTGAGAAGTTTATTTCTAAATTTCATGACATGATTTTATTTCTAAAATAAGATGTGAGATATGATTGTATATCAAAGTTTCTATCAAAATAGCATGTTCCTATGTTGCTTTGTACTTGTATTCTTGAACCATGTTGTTGGGATCATAGGATAATGTGGTTAGAATGATAGGATGATATCTTTATCTTAAGAAATAAAAAAATTAATGTTTTTGTGCTGAGAGGCTCTCTCAAGCCCATTGTAAAGATGTTGTAATGTCTTCAAAACTTTTTCAGAATTAATACTTAAAAGAGTGAATATTTGAGAAGTGTTTCAGATATATTTTCCAATTTAATTTGTCTAAAATCCAATAGGATTCAATGAAATCACAAGTTTGACGTTGAAATCTTCACAATCAAAGTGCCCTCGGGTTTTTGAGGGTGTTGAATCCATATATTTAGTCAAAAAACTCAGTTTCAATACAATAGAGGTAAAATAGTCAATTTATTGTTATTAGTTTTTTTGTTTCTATTAATAGAAGAATGATGTTAATGGATTTTGAAAAATTTTGTTTCTGGAAATTATTACATCTTTCAAAGTATTTATCTTTAAATAGTAATCCTACACTACCCCATTATGGGGGACTAAACAATTTATATTATGACTATTTTGACTACTGTAGATTAATTGTATATATTTTAAAGATTTAGATTTATTGTGGTTTGTTCAGTAGTTATAGATTTGTAAACTACTTGTATGTATTTGTTAATTTCTAGTATATCCTTATGACATGGTATTTTAAAGATTTGGTTATTATTATGGGTCATATCATAAAAATGAATAGATATTATGTATTTTTATTTTGTTTTTTTATCCTGAGGTATATTTTCAAAAATAGTTGGGTATTGAATATATCTATTTTATTTTGAAACAAGATATTGAATATATCTATTTTATTTTGACTTGCTTATTTGATGTAGCGTTGCTTACTGATGGGCATATTGGATTTCTTTTAACTATCCTGAAATATGAAATGATTTGTATCAATTTGCCAAAAAAACTTGATATTGTTTTATCTAAGTATCAATTTGCCAAATAAAAATAATTCTAATTCTTCTTATATAAAAAAATAGAAGTGTCATTTTTTCCCACAGCCAAAAAAAAATTATAATATTAAATAAAATAACTTGTTTCAAGGATAAAAATCTGTCCAAAATAACTCAAAATACAAGAAAAAGAGTCCGGTTGTAAATTCTTTTAATAGAAAAGGAAATTAAACTTCAAATAAAAATAACTTATGCTTCCGGGGTACAAAAATATCTGTCAATCATGTCCAAGAATAACTGGATGCTTCCAGTATACGAGAACATTCAATTCAATGTATTATTAGTGTACGTGGATTCAAAGTTACAGAAGATATGTTGGTCGAAGTCGTAAAACACTGTTGGAAAAAAAATATTACAACTTCTTTGTTTGAAAACTTTTCATGTAACCTAACCTCTGAAAGGTATGAAGATTTTTTTCACAGCAAAGATTTTGAATAAACCTTTGCTTTGATAGATAGTAAAATATACAATACTTTTCTTCAAAAATTGTATTTTTTTTAAGTTATTACGATTTGCATTTGCATATTAATTTTGCAATTTATTTTACCCATTATACAATTATAAAAACTTAATTTTATTTTTTCAAATTAAAAATTCATTTACAACATAACCCCTCAACTATGATACCATATATATATATAAGTTTTCAAAACATTTTTAAACTTGATAAGCTACCCAATACTTTTTTTTGTTTTAAATCAAAATAAAAGTTTTGAAAGATAAAAAACTCATTTACAACATAATGGCTAAACTATGATACCACATATATAAAAGTTTTCTAAACATTTTAAACATTTTGAAAGTTAATATGTTACCAAATATTTTTTTTTAATCAAAATAAAAGTTTTTCAAAACAATTTAAAACATTTTTATTTAACACAATTTTTTTATGATTAGTATGATACAAATACTTTTCAAACAAAATGAGGGAAATGTAGTGCAATTAGTATAATACAAATACTTTCCAAATAAAATGGGGAAATGTAGTGCTCGACTTCTCTAGTGTATAATGGAGAAATATGCTAGAGAGGTATTTTCCAGTATACAATGGGGGAGAGTTTTGCTCATGAGGTGCTCTACATCATAGAATGGGGAAGAGTCAAAGGCACTCTATGTGAGAGGGGAAAGGCACTCTATGGGAGCTATGGGAGGTTTCGTAGACTAGAGGCCCTCACTAAGTGCTATACAACATAGAATGAGTGAGAGTGGAGAGACACTCTATGGCAAGGCATTGGATCAAAAAATTGTAATATTAATATTAAACATAATATCAGTTTAATAATGATTCATATTTGATATGTTATATTGTAAAATTTTATATTTACATTTAATTAATAAATATATAAGAATTCAATATTTACAATATATTTTTTTCACATTATTTGTGTTATATATATAATCTCTCTCTCTCACACACACACACAAAAACATATATATATTAGTGCTTTAATGAGATTAGAAACTATTTTTTTCATATATAGAGATGTGAAATTTATATATAAATAGTATTATTAAGAATCATAATAATTCATGTTCAGATTTACCATTAAAAGAATCAAATATTTTGAGGTGTAAAACAATTGATTGCATTTTTAGAGATTTGATTCATCTAAATGCTTCCTACATTCTAAGTACAACACTAGAGGAATCAAATATTTTGAGATGCAAAAATAGGCTTTCATTTTGAAAATTTTGACTCATCACACATAGTATATTTGAAATATGCAAGGGGAATCAAATTTTTTGAACTGTAAAAAAGAGATTTCCATATTGAGAAGATTTGATTCCTCTATGTTGGAAATGAGCTCACTACTGATAGGGGTGGGGGCTGAATTAGTAATGCTAGGTAATGCTAGGATTTATTTTATTTTTAAATATTTTTACCGAAGCACCCAATAATTAGTGGGCCAACATCAAATCACAATTAAAGCATGTATAACCATTACACCAACAACTTAAAAACACCAAAACTAAATCAAATCAACTCCAAATATTCCTAAACCTAATCCTTTGAGTCTGTAACCATCTATGCAAGTATTTGGACATAATAAATCATCCATCACAAGCCAAGCTTCCACCTGCAACACAAACATCTTCCATAACACCCAATTGAGCATATGCACAACATCTATAATACATACTGAGGTTGACATAAATTCCAAGCATAGATCATTGCCTATAACACAACATCAATGGAAACAATTCCCCCTTTTCCATTGATGTTAACCCCAGCTTAACCATACAATTGATGTTGACCTCTAAAATTGATCTCCGCAAGCACTCCCCCTTTTACATCGATGAAAAAGGGCTAAAACCATCAATGGTAGGAATAAACAAATACTCAATAACTCCCCCTGGACACTAGCTAAATCGACAAACAATAATCACCTCTCTCTCCATGACAACAAGTAGTAACAACATGAACTCTGACAAATGTTGTATTTCTTGAAGTAGTAGCAACAATATCAACTCAACAACAATAAACTCAATTGACAATTCCATTTCTAACAAAATCACTTTCCAATAAAAAAAACAACATATGATAAGCATCAACATCAACAACAACACTTGCTCCTAAATCGAAGGAGCAACAACATCATCCTTTGTTCAACCATTATGCTCTTACCAAAAAACTGCAAAAACAATCATGACCATCCATATCCATCAAAAAATGACATCTGAGCAATAACAAAATACTAGGCATACTAGAAGACTAACACTTGACCAAAAAATACAAGGCTTCATAGATGGTTGAAGCAATCAAGTCACATCAAAGATTATCACTATGAATCCATGAGCTTAATGATGGACAATAGAGAATCTTTATCAAAATCGAGGACTAATTTGAATCATCCTCTATTCAACAATTATGATCTTACCAAAACACTGCAGCAACACATACATAACAACAATCATGACCATCCATATCTAGGAAACAACATCTGAGCAACAACAAATACTACGAATACCCCCCATTAATCGTCGTCATCATCCTGCAATGAAGACCTCCTCGCTGAACATGACACCCCATAGACTAGAAGACTGACACTTGAGTAAATACTTGACCACAAAATAGAACGCTTCATAGATGGTTGAAGCAATCAAATCACATCTAATATTATCACTAGTACTCCATGAGATCAAAAATTTATATTACATTATCGGGTTAACCTATCATAGATTTTCTACATGGTATCAGAGCTGTGAACAGTATACTGAGAAGATAATTCGAAGTTTGAAGTTGGGGTTGCAGGTGCAAATCAAATTCATATCAGCCTTCAAGGTTGGCCAATGGCATTCTATGGCTTGAGACTCAAGTATGCCTTGGAAGGTAACTAGAATTACATAGCATGGAAAGATAATATGGAGGTTGTATTAGAAGACAATGGCTTGAAGGAATTCATTGATCAAGAAATCCCAAAGTCATCTTCAACTAATGCATAAAAGTTGGTTGAGTGGAAGAAGCGTGTGGCGAAGGCGAGATAGATCATCCTTGAGGGAGTTTGAGACCATATTGTCTTGAGTCTCCATGGGAAGGATACTCCATTTTCAATGTGGAAGACATTGAAGGACCTCTACCAGAATAGTAGCGACTAGAGAAAATTGGCACTCAATGATAAGCTTCGAAGAATCAATATGGAGAAGGGCGATACTATTTCCACATATCTAAACAAGCGCACCACCCATAGAAATGAGCTTGGCAGTGTGGGAATAACTATTGTCGATGATGATATGGTGAGCCTCACTCTCCTTGGTTTTCCAAAGAGTTGGACTAGCTACGAGGACTCTGTGAAAGGAAGGGAGAAACTACAGTTTGGGAACGAATATGGTTAGATCCTATGTAGGAGGAGATCAGGAGGAGCACACGAGATGGTTCTTCATCCAAGAATGATGATGAAGAAAATCTGGCCTTAGCAAGCAAGGCAAGGAAAGGGAAGGGGAAGGCTTCCCATTTCAAATCGAATTCTTCTCGTGGAGGGAAGAAGGGTGACATGACTAAAGTAAGATGCTTTAATGGTCACAAGATGGGACATTATGTGACTAATTTCCCATCGAAGAAGTCCAAGAAGGGATCCTCGAAAGGATCATAAGGTGAGGCATTAGCCTCTCATTTTGAAATGGACTTTTCCCTCATCGCATGCATGGTGTCATCGATGATGGGTTGTGTCTAGTGGAGCCTCATTCCACATGACCGGTGATAAAAAATTATTCAATGCCTTAGAGGAGAAAGACCTCAAGATGTGCATAGAGACGGGTGATGACGGAAGGTATAGTGGTTCAGGAATGGGCACGATTTCTTTTGAAAGGGAGCATGGAGCTCCTCTCACCTTGACAGATGTGATATATGTTCCTGGACTAAAGAAGAACTTGGTATCGGTCGTGATGTTGAAGGACAAAGGCTACGATGTTGCCTTCAGTGAAGGAAAGGTGCTCCTAAGACACATATCCATGGTTCAAACCAAGAGGATAGGGATTTAGGTGAAGAATCTCTATAAACTAGAGGTAGATGATTGTGCAGCATTGAGTAAGAAAGCAAAATTGGTGCAAAGCCAAGACATTGGTGAGTTGTGGCACAGGTGATTGGGCCATTTGCATCATGGGGCTTTGAAGATAATGTAGAAGATATCTACAGGACTTCCCAGAGGTAAACCTGAGCAAGTTGATACATGCAAAGGTTGTACCTTAGGAAAGTACACCAAGTCTTCCTTTCATGATTGAGACAATCAAGAAGAGGCTATCTTAGAGTGATTTCATACTGATTTGTGTGGACCATTCTCAACGACATCCACAGCGAAGAAAATGTGTTATGTGACTTTCCTTGATGACTATTCTCATAAATGCTGGATTTATTTCATGCAGAAGAAGGACCAAACTTTCACAAATTTTTGTGAGTTCAAAGCTGTGGTTGAGAAAGAGTCAACGAAGAAGATCAAGGCCTTGAGAAGTGACAATGGTGGAGAATATTTCTCTCAATAGTTTAAGGACTTCTGTGTAGTAGAAGGAATTAAACGAGAGTTGACGACACCTCATAACCCACAGTAGAATGGGGCGGCTGAGAGGAAGAACACAACTATTGTAGGGGCAGCACAGGCAATGTTGCATGACCAAGGCCTACCACTTCACTTGTGGGCTAAAGCATGCAACACTGTGGTCTATTTGCATAATAGAAGCCCACATAGCATACTTGGGATGAAGACACCAGAGGAAGCTTTCTCCAATAAGAGACCAGATGTGGGTCACTTCAAGATCTTTGGCTCATCGGTATATTTTCATGTGACAAAGGATGCATGGAAGAAGCTTGAGCTGACAGTAGAGTTGGGGATATTTGTGGGGTAAACTGATACACCTCACAACTATCAGGTGTACTTGCCTACCAATCGTAGGACAGTGGTTCATAGAGATATCAAGTTTGATGAGCAGAAGGCCATGCGATTTTCCCTTGAGAGGGAGCTCCAACTATAGGTTGTGGAGGAACTGTTGGTTCCTAAGGAGGAGGAGCCTCAGATTGATGTGGAGCAGCCGCATGCAGAGGTTCTAGGAGTGGAGACAGCCACTTAAGAAGAGTCTTCTAGAGATGGATGGAAGTGCACAAGATAAGTTGACAGATTGTTGGAGGATGTAAGAGAGAATGTGGGAACAACATCTTCTCAGCGCAGACATAGAAGGTCAACTGAGAGGTACAATGAATACATGGCCCTTGCTGGGGAATGTGTTGAGACTGAGACATATTCATTTGAGGAAGCAGTGCAACAACCAATTTGGGTTGATGGTATGGTGGAGTATGACTCCATAGTTCGTAATAGTGTTTGGGACATGGTTCTGAGACCGGACAATAAGTTAGTTGTGAGTTCCCATTGGCTTTACAAGGTAAAGGAAGCTGTTGATGGTAGTGTGGAGAAGCATAAGGCAAGATTTGTTTTCCGTGGATTTTCACAAGTCGAGAGGATCATGTTGCTGCAGTATATTTCAATAGACGAGCAAGATGCTGGCATTTTGACAAAGGCATTGTCTAAGTGTAAATTTGAGTTCCATAGAGACAGGATAAGGGTGGAAAATAATCCCTTTCTTGTTGAGAGGGAGTGTTGAAATATGGAAACAAGAATATTCCAATTTAATTTTTCCTTGAATTAAATTGTGAATTAAAATCAAATTTAGTCTTAACAGCTACTTGGAAATAATTAATTAATTTATTTTAAATTATTTAGTTGGAGAAATTCAAGTTAGAAGTCTTTCTGAAGTCATGCAAGAGTTATCCGTTAAATTAAAGAGATAATATATAGTTATATTTAAGTTTTAATTAGTTAACTCAATTTACAGAGTTAAGTCCAATTAAATTAGTTCCAAACTATTTGAGGAACTAATAATGAGTTAATAGTTAGTTGATACATTAATGCACTCAACTAGTGCTACTCCAGTTAACTGAAGATTCCCTCATCAAAAACTCATGCATGTCTATTCTGAGAAAGACCCATTTGAGATAAATGTTCAAGGACATTGTACTGTCAGTTGTATGAGTTTTCTCATCGAGAAAACTCATACATGCAGTCAAGAATTCATCCTTGAGGATTGTGTAGTTTGAAAGGCTTGTTTTTCCACTTGGTAATAGGCTAATCATCCACAAGGAACATCGCAAGGAAATAGGATCTTGGAGGGCAGATAGGAAGGCTGGAGAGAAGCCAAGATTGCTTGTGAGCATCTGTGAGGATTATATTGAGAGCTGGCTAGCTGTAAGAGATAAGGCTTTGTATAATTCCTATGTATTTCCACCATGTATGATAATACAATAGTGTGGGGTTTTATCTGAGACTTTCCCCAAAGTATTTTCATGTGTATTGTGCCATTGATTCTTCTTCTTCTGGTTATATTGATCAGCTCAATCTTTAAGCTTCCGTAAATTGATAGTAGAAGTAGGTTATAATATTCTGCTTTGATTTATATTGCATTATCGGGTTAACCTATCACAGATTTTCTACATCACTTGATTGCAAACCTCTTTTAGAGTGAAATAAGATTTGATCCATCTCGACAGTTGGTAGATCAAAAGTTAAAATGAATCTAGCCTGGTATAAAGTGAAAAAGTTCATCTTTTAACATAATATTTAACAATTATTAACATAAGAAGATTTTCGATAAAAATCACATCATCAGAGTTTGTCGACATGTTTAAAACCATCCAGTGTGGTTCATCTTGTCTTGATGATGAACCACACTGGATGGTTTAAAATGATCAAGTGTGGTTCATCTTTTCTTGACGATGAACCACGCTGCTTTTGAAGAAAGTGTAACTAGGTTCGCTCTTCATAATGACATGATCTTTGTGATTAATGTAATAAATTATTTTTGTATGCCTTGCTACATGGGTTTCATGAGCAAGAAGTGTCACTAGATGAAAGACTTCTTCCTGATGTCTTTAGGATTTATTTATGTCAAAGAGTCATGTTATGTGTATTGAAACTCTTCATGAATTTATGTAAATATAATCAAGTCCACAAAGGTGTGTAGAAGCCCTCCAAAGACCAAGCATAATCCTACAAAGAAATATGCAAGCGAAATCAAAAGAAGTTATTCATGTCGGCTCCAATATCAAATTAATTAAGAAACTGAAATTCATGTCGACTCAATAAAGAGTCACGATAGTTTAAAAACTCACGTCATCTTGCACATATGGGAAAATTACTATAAATATGCATGAAGGGTGAGCAAAAACAACACAAGAAAATTTCACAAATTTGTCTCTGAATTTTCGGGTGTAAAAGGAGTAGAGGATTCACATGTTCGGTAGGTTATATCTAGGGTTCAAATACCTCCTTATATGGGTATAAGGATCATCAAAACCTAGATTAACACCCTCTCAGAATACTTGCAATCTGAAGATAAAGTCCTTGAATAGATAGAACATAAAAAGGTTTTGAATATAGGCACAATATTAACGTACGTTCTGGGATAGATATAATCTCGTACATAGCCACAGGCATACAAGACTCTCGATGGCACAATCAGCCACAGTGTTGGTGAAGCCCTCTCAACAGTCTTGAAATAATGGGAAGAATCATCCATGACCGTGACTATCATAGTCTCAATAGTTATTCTATATGCAACCACTTGATGCTAACTACCAATAACATGGTCACAGTCTGGACATCGTGTGAGGAGAAGGGACACAGTGATATAATCCTAGCATAAGCTACAACATACTTCCATGAAAGTGCAGAAACAATACTAAGAAAGAAGGATCACAATAATTTTTCATAATCATTACTATCTCACAATCTTGATGAAGAGTATCACAATAATCAACTTGTCTCTCCATACCTTCTAGGACAGTCATGATTTTGATTATAATCATGATCTTGATGATGGTCTAAACAGGTTTTTTGTGCAGTACATATCATATACATTAGTCATGATCTCGTTCTTCAAGACCATGATCTCGATGAAGGTACATAGATCATCTCAATGGTGATTTCTAGGAAATAGTAATGGTGCAAAGATCAGTCCAATGAAGATATTAAGGTGCAGTAGTAGAGCTCTCAATGGTGCTAGCAGTAATGGAGACCCCAGAGGTGCAGTAAGGATGATGATCCCAATAGAGATGAAGTTGAGGATTAATGTCTTGGTCTTGGAGTGGCATAATGTGTTAAGGGTCATGGTCTTGGTATTCGTCGATGAAATCTCTATAAGAATAATTTTGCATGGGTTTTCCTCTCCAAGAGGGAGAGGTTCTGGCCGTGGCAGAAAGCCAAATACTTTGTGTTATTATGTCTTATGTTTTTTATAGTAGTTTGATGAAGCTAACATATCCATGCTAATAATGAAGTAAACATAAATATAAGATCAATTATATAAAAACTTCACAAATTGTTATCATGTAAGGAAGAATCAATGTAATTATGCATGCCCTAGATTCTTCAACATGGTATCAGAGGGTTGGTTCAAAAATCAAGGAAAGGGGCAGAAGAGAGGCAAAAGAAACAATCTAGCTAAAGGATCTGCAATCAAAGAACAAGACCTAGAAGCAATCTACATCATCAAGTCTATAGCAAAGGGTTTGAAGGTGATCCTGATTTAAACAGGAATGCAACAAATTACAGAGATAACCATAAACATAGATATGCAGTGGAAATAATACTTCATTTCATTAATGTAAAATATTGAAATATGCTTACAAACAGTAATGGAAATAAACTACCTAGGGTGATGGTAGCTTATCTCTGAGAAGAGATGTGGTGGCTACATGCCTCTGAACTGTCTTACAATGAGGTTGGAAGGCCTATTTATTGTTGAGAAATAATGGAAAACCTTAAACATCCAAAAACCTAACCCTAGAAGATGAAACGCCAAATTGTGGGCCCTGTTTGGGTAAATTGGTACATCAACTTTCCGGGGTTGTAACTTTGGCATATGATCTCCGTTTGACGTGCACAATATCTTTCTAGAAATATCTATCCAAGAAATACAACTTTGGGAAGAGAAACATCGGTCCATGGACCCATGTTGCTCCTAGTTTTCCCCAAAAATGTCGTTTAGGGCCTCAAAACAGCTCCGGAAGTTTAGGACCCGAAAAACTGCTAAAAATAATAAGTTGTGCTACAATTAAGGAACTAAAAATGTTGAGATAAACAATGGCAGGGGTCCAAGTGGACTTGGCAAATGGCCACCAATGTCCACTTGGATCATTCCTCCCCCCTTAGGAAGAAATGGTCCCCATTGCATTGAGTTCCTCCATGGGATGAGGAAACTTCTGCTAAACTTGGCCTCTAGTGAGCCACTTGCCTTGGCAAAGGATTTGGCCTACTTTGACGACTTGATACAGTTGGATATTCTGTTGGTGAGTGTTCTTGATCTATGTATCCATGATCTAATCAGTTGCATCTTGTTCCATGAAATCTGCATTTAATTATTTGGGTGTGAGTTGTTATGTAATGTCGGATGTCTCTAGTAATGGTGAAAGTATGGCCGAAGGCATTCCACATTGAACACTAGGTGTAGGCCAAGGAATGGGGGAATGTTGAGCTCAAATGAATTGTCTCCCACAGCCTTAGTAATGGTGTAAGGACCATATCAGAGTGGTCTTAGTTTCTTATAGGCTCATAGTGCAAATGCAACCATACTTTGTCACCCACATGAAACTTGTGTGGCACCCGATGTTGATCATGTTGCTACTTATACTTGGCATTTGATTTCTCTAGTATGTCATGGAATTGCTGGCGAATATGTTGGATGTGCTCAATGAAGCTGATTGCATTTTCTGTTTCGGACTAGACATGAGCTGAATCTGTGTGAGTAGCTGCAAGTGGAATGGCCACATCAATGGGGCATAGTGGCTGCAATCCCAAGCCCACCTGAAAAGGGTTGTGGCCAATCGACCTGTGAAGAGCTCGATTGTAGCTATGCTGAACATAGGGGAGGCTCTCATCCCATGTACGTGGATGCTTTGAGTTGTACATGCATAGAATGTGTACAATCATCCTGTTGACAACCTCTTTCTGGCCATCAGTTTGAGGATGGAAGGCTGTGGACTTAGTGAGTTTGGTGTCCAACATTGACCAAAGACTGGACCAAAATGTACTGAGGAACCGACTGTCCCGATCTAAGATGATAGACTGTGGGATCCCAAAGTGCACCCACACTCGTTCAAAGAAGCGTTTAACAGTGGCTTCTACTGTGATATTTTTCTTGCAGGCTGCCATAATGGCCATCTTTGAGAACCTGTCGATGACCACAAAAACATAGTCATTTCCATGCTTAGTGGAAGGAAGGCCTAACATGTAATCCATGGAGATGGATTCCTAAGGTCGACTAGGGTTAGGCAGTGGGGTATAGAGGCCTTGCTTCTTGATCGTTGGTTTGGCAATGGCACAAGTAGTACATGATCTAATGTACTTCTCGACATCTTATCGAATATTCGGCCAATAGAAATACTTTTGCAGTACTCCCACCATTTTCTTGACCCCAAAATGCCTAGCAGCCCGATTGTAGTGTGCTTCCCAAAGCATCTTGGCATGATCGCTTGAAGGAACACAAAGGTGACCCAGGTGGCATAACAGGGCATCCTGGAGGTGAAAATCTAGAACATGTCAACCCTCCAAGGGTGTCTGGTCTGTGTGGCCAAATTCTGGGTCGCTTTTATAGAGAAGTGGCCAATCAGAAGTCTTGTGCTCATAAGAGTTGAGCACGATGGTTAACACCACGATCGGTGGTCGACTGAGGAAATCTGCAACATTATTGGTGTTTCCCTTCTTATACTTGATATTCAAATGGAACTGTTGCAGGTATGTAGACCATTTTTGATGGCGATCATTTTGCAATTTCCCTTGGGTCAGTATGAACTGTAGAGGTCGGTGGTGTATGTGGATGATCATTTCCTTCCCCAAAAATGTAATGCTTCCATTGTCGGCAGGCTTGCACAATGGAATACATCTCTTTGTCATAAGTGGGATACTTCCGGATTGTATCTGAAAGTGTCTCACTGTGGTATGCCACTGGATGCCCGTGTTGAGTAAGGCCTACCCCAATAGCATAGTCATAGGCATCTGTCTCGACCTCAAATGGTTGTTGAAAATTTGGTAACGCGAGTACTGGTGTCGTGTAGAGGTGACATTTCAACTCTGTGAATGCCTTCTATTGAGATTCAGAAAAAAAGAATTTTACTTTCGCTCCTTCCTTATTGACTTGACTCAAGGGCCAAGTGATATGAGAAAACCCCAACATGAACCTGTAGTAGAAGTTAGCAAGACCTAGAAAGCTGCGGAGCTCTATCAGAGTGGTTGGAGATGGTCAATCCGGAATGACTTGGATCTTGACTGGATCCACATGCACTCCATATTCATCAATAATGTATCCTAGATACTGAACCTGGGTCATGCCAAAAGTACATTTCTCCAAATTGGCACATAGCTTGTGTTGCCACAGTGTTTGGAGAACCTGTCGGATGTGGTGGAGGTGCTCTTCCCAACTTTGGCTGAAGATCAGAATGACATCCAAGTATACCACTACAAATGAGTTGGTGAATGGTCGCAATATGTCATCCATTAGCCTCATGAAGGTTGTAGGAGCATTCCTCAATCCGAAAGGAATAACCAACCATTTGAAAAGGCCCTCCTTGGCTTTGAAGGCAATTTTCCACACATCAGAGGGTTTGATTGGTAGCTAGTGATATCCTAACTTCAGATCGATATTACTGAAATATTTTTCCCCTTTAGTTGGTCCAGGAGGTCATCAATTCGCAGGATTGGGTACCTATTATGGACAATGATCTTGTTCAGTGCCTGATAGTCAATAAAAAGTCTCCAAGTCCCATCCTTCTTCTGTACAACCTGATTGGGCTCCCACAAGGTGATGAGCTCGAATGGATGTGACCTTTCTGCAGCAGCTCCTGAATCTACCTTTTGATTTCATCGTTCTCTAGAACAGAGCATTGATAGATTGGTCCATTGAGTAGCGTTGCACCTAGGGTCAGATCGATGGAGTGCTTGACCTGACAGTGCAGAGGAATCCCTGCGAGTGAGGTGAAGATGTCCTCGTACTACTCCACGACCTTTCCCATCTGTAGTTGTTGTATGGAGGGGCCCTGTCTAGAGGTCGTGGCCACCATCTTCTTCTTTCCTTGAGGGCATAACATCAGGAAAATAAATTTCCCAGTTTTGGAAATGAGCTTACTACATTGTTTTACAGTAACCAAAGAGATGGCATAGGTGGTGCTACCTCTAGTATCCTGTACAACTTATTTCCCAATGTATTAATAACAACACGGGGTCATGATTCATACACAACATGTCGCTTCCACAAGTGTGGTTGTCCTAATAATACATCATAAACTTCAAGGGGAGCAATGTCACACAATACCTCATCCGTGAAGGGCTTGATGTTGTATGGAAAGTGACATTGTTGGCTCACGCGAAGATCTCGTCCTTGGTGAAGCCACCCAGTGGTGTACACTTGTGGATGTGTTGTGGTCGGTAGGCCCAACTACTTCATTACCTCTGCCGAAATTAGGTTCTTTTGGCTCTTGCTATTGACAATGAACTTTAGCGGGGAGCCCTTTACCCACATTTGGGAGTGGAAGAGATGCTTCTCCTCCTCTAGATATTCGAGTTCCTCCTTTTGTATCTTCGTGCTAGTAATGGTGGTGTTGGGCTCTGCATCGATAATCTACTTCCCCTTGTCATTCCCCTTGTTGGGTTCTGACTCAGAGTCAGAACATGCAACTGATTGTGAAACATTTAGCTCAGCCACTAGTGACTGCTTGGCCTGATACTCACTTGTGTTGTGAGTGGAGCTCTTATGGAACTCACACCATTTTCTCGTGTCCTTTTTCGACTTTGCAGCATTTTTCTTTGCTTGCAGCTTTGGCGGGTTGTCTTGGGGTGCCCTACCTTAGCCATGTCCTTTGTTCTGTGCTTTAGGGATACCTTTCCTTTGCTTCAAATTCACAAATCCAAAGTCTCGCTTCTTCTGTTTAAACTTTTGCTCAACCTTGACGACATATCGGTATGCTGTGCGAGGTGAGGAGATGTTCATGAATTCTATTTCTTCCTGGATGTACTTGTGCAGGCAGCCACGATATTTTAGTATCAAATGCTACGCCGAATCCTTGATACCCAACTTTGTGCAAAGGGTATGGAAAAGATTGGTGAACTCTGGCATGTCTTGGTCCCTTCCCCGTCGCAACATGGTCCACTTAATGTATTGATCCTCATAACTTCCAACTGTTAGGATATTCCGACACATAGGAAATAGTTAAGTTCAACTTGGTCTAGTATAGAGTTAGGTATAGAGTTAGGTAAAGTGTGTTTCTTTACCGTTGTACATTTTGTAACTTACAATTCGACGGTCATGATATGTAGTGATCTGACGGTTCATTCTCTCCTCGGTATTATCGACACTTGATCCATGGCTTGACAGCCGATTGGTCCATGAATTCTATTTAAAGCACATGGAGGGTGATTTGTAGGTTAACCATGCATGAGAGAAGCTTATGTAAATTTTCATTCTTTTATTAATAAATTACCTGTAGTAGCCACGTTGGCGTAGGCCGTGGACTGTTTCCCTCTCTGAGGGTTTTAACCACGTCAAAATATTGGTGTATTGATCGATGATCTGTTTGTGAGTGGTGTCCTTTTGGTGTTCTGTCTGAGGAACTTACCCTGTAAATTCCTACATGGTATCAGAGCTATTTGAGGGCCGCGTCCGTTGGTGATCCAAATCTAAAGCCGGTAGAACTGCATGCGCTGTCTCTCCTAGATCTACTATTTCTGACTGTTTTCGGGCCGAGAGGACTGCTCTCTTATGTTCGGAGCATCTTTTCTAGTGAGGAACCCCTTTCGTTTCACGTGAAAAGGTTTCTGGTAGCCCTATCTGTGTCATTTTGAAGATCTGGAGCTATATAGTGTTTATCTGCATATTACAATTATTTTCTCTCTGGTTATTTCAGTTTCTGTTTATTTAGCCTTTTTTATTACCAGATCTATACCTTTCATTTCTGCGTATGCTCTTTGCCCTGCGACTCTGTGCGATCTGGGCAAATCAGAAACAGAAAGGAAGTTTTTTTCTCTCATGCGTATGCTATTTTCCCTGCACCTTAGTGTGATCTTGGAAAATCAAAAACATTGAGAAAAATATTTAGTTTCCGGCTAAAGCTAACTTTGAGCCGTAAGGTTCGTTTTTCTTTGCATATTCGTGTTGGGTTTTGTGTTTTTGTTTTGTAGAAAAAAAGAGCTTTATCAAGGCAAGCACGCAACCCAAGGCCGCCTCTCCCCCTCCCCCCCTCTCTCTCTCAAATTTTTTGTATAGCTCAATTAGTTCAAAGCTATTTTAAGAGAGTAGAGGTCTTGGGTTCAAATCTCCATTTTGTGGGGGCATTTTTTTCATTCCCGCACATTCGCGCACTTTGCCGGCAACTTCAACAATTTTTTTTCAAAAAGCCATAACTTCTTCATCCGGAAGCCTTTTTCAGAGTCGTTTTTTTTAAAACAGCCTAATTTTTCGAGATCTATCCATTGGAACACTTACTTTCAGCATCTTCAACTTCAGTATTTTTTAAAAATGGAAAGTCCATGCCAAGTCATTCTTCACAGCACTAACTACTTCCAATGGGTTTCCTACATGGAAGATTTACTTAGAAGTAAAGGTCTCTACAGAATAGCCACGGGCCAAGAGAAGAAACCAAAAGATGAAGACAAGGTTGCAAAATGGGAAAATAGACAAGATCAAGCACGTGGTTTGATAGGGATGTTTATTTCTCCTGATCTTAGATTCCATATTGCAGAACTTGATACTCCTCATGAAGCATTGGAACAAATCACTAAAGTTTTTGGGATTAAAAATGAAATTAGAGCGCATCAACTTGAAAATGAGTTGCTTACATTGGATCCTAATAATTTTTCTTGCATTGAAGATTTCTTGTCCAAATTCAAGACCCTTAGATATCTCTTGGAAGGTGTTAAGGTTAAGAAAGAAGATAGTAACCTTATTTACTCCATCCTTACTAAGTTGGGACCAGCCTACTCTGTATTTGTTTCCACCTTCCATTCTACAAGGGAAGCTTTCATTTGTCAAGGAAAAGACTACAAGGCCCCTTCCTTTGACTCTTTTTGTGATTCTTTAATAAGAGAACAAGAAAAACTCTTACACCTTGGTCTTCTTAATCTTGAAAACTCTTCCAAGAAAGTGTTAGCCGCCCAGCAGCAACCAAATTCAAAGAATCCTAAGAAGTCATATCCTAAAAAAAATGGTCCTAAACCAAACAAGAGTCCTAAGAAAACTCAGCCTCAAAATGAAAGATCATTTCAGCAAAATGATAAGACCAATAAAAACAAATGGAAGAAGACTGATAGACATTGTAACTTTTGTAATCGAGATGGCCACTTAGAATCTAAATGCTTTAAGAAGATGGAAGCCTTGGAAGGCGCAATGAAGAAACATAACATCCATGTGGAGCATTCTTCTACTTCAACTTCAACTTCATCTTCAGGAATGGCACTTTCTGCATGTCGTTGTCAATCATCTCAGTCTGGTTATGCATTAAATGTATCTTCCTCTTCTCATTCTCATGAGTGGCTCATTGATTCTGGAGCCTCTTATCACATGGCCAAAAACAAAGCCATGTTTTCTTCTTTAAATGATTGTAACACCAAAATATATATGTTGGTGATGATAGATCTCTTAATGTTGTAGGGACTGGAACTGTTCATCTAGACAATGGTCAGTTTAATGATGTATTATGTGTTCCAACCTTATCCAGCAACCTTCTATCTGTATATCAGATAACTCATTCAGGTGAAGGTAAAATTGTTGAATTTTCACCTCATGATGTTGTAATCAAGGATCTAAGAGATCCTAAAGAGATTCTAGCTACTGGTATTGCTGATGATTCCACAAGGTTGTATAAGTTTCACAACTTTGGGTCATCAAATCTTCCCTCAGTATTTGTTGCTCATAATGATGAAGTGACCAAACTTTGGCATGAGCGATTTGGTCACTTAAACTATCGCTCCCTTCAGCATCTATGTAAAGAAAATATGGTGACAGGTCTTCCTATGGTATCTTGCAGAGATGGTGTTTGTCCGGATGTGTACTCGGAAAACATCCTCAGGACAGTTTTGAAAAACGTGCCTCTTGGCACGCCTCATCCCCTTTACAGCTTGTGCACAGTGATTTGTGTGGTCCACTTCCTGTTGCTTCATTCTCTGGCTGCAAGTATTTCTTAACTTTCATTGATGATTTCTCCAGACGCACTTGGGTATACTTCTTAAAACTCAAGAGCGAAGTATTTAACACATTTTTGGCCTTCAAAGCCTTTGTTGAAAAACAATCTGGACATCAAATTCTTAAGCTAAGAACTGATAATGGTGGAGAATATGTTAAAAAACACATTCATCAACTTTTGCACCGAAAATGGAATTCAAATGCAACATACTGTTCCATACACTCCACAACAAAATGGTGTAGCTGAAAGGAAAAATCGCACCTTAAAGGAAAAGGCTAATTGTATGCTGCAATCTAAAGGACTCAGTCTTAGTTTTTGGGCCGAAGCAATTAATTGTGCAAATTATATAATAAATCGCACTCCTACTAAGGTTCTAAAAAATATCACTCCAGAAGAAGCTTGGAGTTCCATTAAACCAGATGTAAGTCACTTTCGTATTTTTGGAAGTGAAGCATGG
>APFE031404489.1:0-11221 GCA_000404065.3 Pinus taeda | reverse complement strand
CTCAAGAGAAACTCTACAACTCAGTACGAGATGTTTTCATGTAATATTACATTTAAAAATATCAAAACAATATTTATATTAACAAATCAAAAAATAGTAACAACAAAAAATTCTTTTAAAGTCGACCATAAATAAATGCTTCAAATTTTATCTCAATTTTACATCAAGACAAAGTAATTGAAAAAAAAAAAAAAATTAAAATGAGAAATACACATAATTATTTAATTTTTGTTGAATGTTGATGTAGTTCCTTGATTTTACATCAAAACAAAGTTAGTGTACATGTAATGAGGAATACTATTTTAAACTAATTTTCATATTGTCTTCTTTTCAGGAAATCAGTTGAAGATGCCATGGAGATACAATGAACAATGCTATAGTTGCATCAAGTAGTCCCTTGACATGGCACCGCTAAGATGCTCAGATGCTGGAGGTTTTAACTTTCCATACGAACCTCATATACTCTTTGACGGAGTTCAAGGAAAACAAAGGGCGAATATGAGACAAAACTCTCTTTAACGCATGTCAGTTCTTTAATACATGGCATGATGGATATTTGAAAATAAATGGGTTATGCTTTTGATTTGGAACCATCATAATCCACCCAGAAGTCGTATGGGATGTATCTTTGCTCAGAAGGATGAAAAGCCATAAAAAGCCAACACGCACTCCAAAGTGACGGATGGGAGCATAAATAATAAAGGGCGTGGAAGGTAGGACTAAAGGTTGCCATAGGAGAGTGAGATTCACATACCATCTAAAATGGGTGTCCAATAGGATGTATAAAGGAAACGGTGATGGAAATCCATTCTAGTTTCTCACATGAGCGCAACTAAAAGAAGTGATTTTAATTGATGCACGTTATAAAAAAAATTCCGGTTATGAGTCAACAATGGGCATAAAATGCGACCACTTCATAAGGAGAAGAATCGGTAATAGAGTTTCGTATTTACCATCTAGAGCGCACTAGTCTTGTAACCCACCAACGACACCAAGCAATTATGAAGGGAAAATATGCATTGACAATGTGTTAAGGCAACCGAGTTTCGTATTTACCATCTAGAGCGCACTAGTCTTGTAACCCACCAACAACACCAAGCAATTATGAAGGGAAAATATTCGTTGACAATGTGTTAAGGCAACCGATATCATTACTAAAGCATAATGCCTCGACTCCATGCGATAAAATCACACAACGGAAATAGTGGCTAATTTATTTGGAACGAAACGATCACTCCACATGCATAGCTCTTCGTAGTCACATGTGTCAGTCTATGCTGGAAAATTGGATTATCTCCCAACGCATAACAAGAGGTGCTGTCAACAATGCGGTAACTTAGAAGATATCTAGCTAATGTACATGAGAAGAAGGTGGTATTGGGGGGACAATCTCAAACATTGGATGTTCCTGGCGTGATATTAGCCACAAAAATAAAAACTACTGCCTGTCAAATGGACCAGACATGCTACCACGTTTCGGAGAGGAAACCATATATGCCCTCAATAGTGTCAGAAAGTGCGATGTTTTTTTGAGGTCAACGTGGGGTGAAAACATAGTTTACACCGACACCCATAGCAGGAATTTACAGGATTGGATTATGAAAATCGCACGCATCTCTGTTTGCCGACAACCAAATGTTGGGGAGCTGCAGGTTTGAGTAGATAATATTGGTAGGAGAATGCCCAAATCCAGATCAATTTGAAGTTCTACTGTGAAGGAAACCATCAATCGGGACAACGTAAGGAACGACCAACTGGTTTGAGAAACTGAGGCTGCCAATCACATCCTTACCTGTGAATCAACCACATCTTCCTTTCTGGTCATATTGGGTCTGTAATGCCTCTTGATTACCATGAGGATGATGAAGATCTTGTATTTCTCATTCCACGGGATAAGTGGAATCCATTCATGGGGTGTTAACCAGGGTGCATGCATAGGGTACCTCGAAGTGCTTTGCGTCTTCCATCCCCATTAGTAATTGTTTTGGTCATTGGGCTTTATTAGCCCTTGGAGCAATGAAACATGGCCGAGAATAAGAGTTTGACCATTCCTGCTCTTGAAGGCCCCATTGTTGCGTTAACTGCTTCCAAGGCAACAAAGATGGTCACCCTCAGTTGATTGGTGCATTACTTTGGCATAGATGTGAGGAATGCTACCTTAAGGCGTTGCTGGAATCATATTACAAAGAAACAACATCAAATCCCTTCCACTGGTCGCTAGGTTAAACCAGGGATTCAACTGTTAACCAAAAGATGTGACCCAACCCTCAACGAGACTACGAGATCTCTCCCAAGTCATTGGGTCGCAAAATCGCACCTCAGGCGAGCCTCCAGGGAATGCGACCTATCCAAGTTGTGATTGTGCAACCTCGGATGAGTGGCACTTCCGCCCAGTTCGTTGGGTCGCACCTCGGGAAAGGAATCATAAATGCGACCTGCACTCAATTGTGACAACGAAACCTACACAAGTCACTAAGTCACAACCTCAAGAAACAACTAAAGATGCGACCTATCTATATCGTGACTCTGCAATCCTTCTCCAAGTCGCTAGGTCCTAGGATCATGCTTGATAAGGGACAACGACCTATGATCTATTTCTCCCATGCGAATACGCGACCTGTTGCCTACAACCTCTGCTCATATGATGTATTGAACCATCATCGAGTGGAATGATCAACATGTTTTACCTAAATGACTGAGCCGAGAAGCATCAGAAAATTCAAGAATTACATGGTTAGAGAGGACCACCAATCACATTGCATCTGCTTGAATACATGTAGCCACCCCTCTTTGAACAATATGCACCAGCGCATCATATGAAGAGAACATTAGGTTTACATAGCGCCAAGGAACAAATAAATCGCATGAGGTTTTATTGTCACCATATACAAAATCAACTGTGTCGACAAACGTCCTAAGGATGTTTATCAGCTCCTACTATGCGAATTGGATGTTATAATAAGAACATGTGCACATTCTTATTTTAAGAAAGGTTAGGAGAAAGTCCGAGCGAGCACCACAGGAGAATCCATTGCAGGGGCTGAGGGGAAACTATGAATGGGACCAAACGATACAAAAAAGAAACACCAACGAGTCTACTCAAGTATAAAGAAGTTAACCTCTTACATAAAGAGTCTTAGATCTGAAGACTGGTGATATTACATGCCTATTGGTATTGCAGGACCATGTGGCTATATTCAACAATTGTCCTATGAGTAATAGGAGGTTTATGAATCAAAACATGATTGAGGAATCCAAGAGGACCCTCCAAAGGAAACATACATTGAAAATATTGTCACACAACAATTGACCACAGAGGGGTTTAATTAATTAATTACTATTGTCATTCTTTCGATTAGTTGGTTGTATTTCCAATATCATTCTTTGTTTAAAATTGTGTCTCACCAACGTTATTTTCCTGCAGGTAGAAGGAAGAGAACGAAATGTTGGTCTATTCAGAGGAATTAGGGTTTTTCATAGAGCTTCAATAACTAAGGTTTCCTTCAACAAGCAAGATGGTCCCTTCCAAGTTACAAAAACATTTCAATAAACTCAAAGGCACATCACTGGAAGATGGATAAATGCAAGTGAGACATAATGGCAAGAAAATAGGCTTGGCTCAAGTTCGAGCATTTGCATCATTGCAACATATGGGCAACGACCATTCTATGGTTTCCAAGAATCCTCTGCATCCTCTTCCTCCCTCTCCTTCATCGTAATGTAAATATTTCCCGTCATAATGACAACAACTCTATTAAGACTAATTTGGGCATGTAACCATCACTCGAAGTAAGTAAGCTCAAGAGTCATGAGGTAAGTTGAAAGGTCATGAGGGGATGTCAAGGGTCACAGTAGGTGAGCGATCACCTTATCTCTATAAATGTTCCCTCCCACCTCAGTGCGAAGAGGACTTTAGCTCTTGAGTTGAGGCTAATATTAGATAGTTAGTTTATGCTTGAGAGCCAGAGCCACTATGCTCTTGCCAGTTAGTAGAGTGGAGTTGCATTGAGGCTAGGGTTTTGCATTGAGCAATGGTATGAGTAGCCCATGTTCCACTATTAGGTTTTGACCAATTGCAAGATATCTACTTGAATTTGCAATAGCATTAATAGGATGTTCTCCATCTTTGGCACTTCTTCCCATGCTTATGCTTGGTGGTTGTATTGGCTCTTTGATACTTCACTATATTTGTATGTGTGCTTTCATATGTGCAATATGTTATGAACTAATTCATAGTTGTGGCATGCATGTTTTGATTTAAAATTCGTTTTTACTTTGTTTCTTGCCATGTTAGTGATCTATTGTGAATAGTTTTGTTGTTAACTTTTAGCTTGTTCCTGTTTATTGTATGTATGATTGGGTTTTAGCTCACTAATCCCTCTCATGGCATACCTCTTCTTATTGCTACTAAGACTTTTTTGTACCTCTTTGTACAATGTGTCAATCTTGTGCTGATTTTATTTCACTGTTTCGGTATTTCGCCCTTGTCCCCACTCTAACACCTTCTCATTTGATAATCACGAGTGGAAACATTCATGGTGGCAGCCAATCCCACATACTGGATGTGGGTCCTATCCCAAACGATGTGAGGTCCAATTTGGGACTTCACATCAAGGAGACCGCCTAGTTGTTGGTGGTACATTTCAACCCATCAACACATCCATAATCTCATTTCTCTTTGGAATGACTTTTTTCACTACTTATTTGTAATACCTCTCAGCGAATTGTAAATATTTTAAGTACTTTTGCTAAAGTTACTTCACATACCATGGGCCATATAAAAGACTTGATATGACTAGATGATAAAGATAAATATTTATTAAAAAAAAAACATTTAATGAATATTGGTTATGGCGAGCCATGGAAATTACAAAGGGAAAAGATTTTAAATGAGAGTTCCACTTACTAGACAATTAGATACATTTATTCCTCTCCCTAGAGATAAATCATCTTAGTTAGGGAAAAGGTACCCAAGAGGGTGAGAGGGAAAAATCCTGAGGCAACCTTGAGAACTTGGAGCCTAACTGGAGGATGCCTAAGGAGGGAAACAAATTTTTAATTGTAATACCCTCAGAGAGGATGATGCCAAGTAAGAAATTCTTGAGCCAGTTGGCCAGTGGAATTCCAAGTTGAAAACTACATGCTCAGTTGAAAACCTAGACTAGACCTCGTGGGACCAGGGAATGTCTTGGAATGGTTCTAGTATGATCATTGTCAAGAAAATTCTTTGGAAATGAAATTGGCTCGGGGGGGGTTTGATAGAGGTTACCTGTACTCATTGATTGGGTGGAGAAATATTTTTCCCCTATGATTTTTGTATCAACCTAAACTGATTTAAACAGATAAGTTTTATGTGTATATTTATGTTTTATGTTTTTTTTCCTTCTAAGTGTAAGTTGTTTTTTGTATTTGTTTTATATGACTATGTTCTATGGTAAAGGTATTTTGTGATCAAATATGAAACATGATTGTTGGAATAATCAACTCTTACAGTGAGTTAGATTAGTCTCTAGGCCCAACCATGTAAGTACCAACAACCAAAGATAGTTATGAGCTCAAAATGAGGGCTTGGAGAGGACAGGCATGCCTGAACACAAGCCCACTCAGGTTATTCCAAACCAAAACTAAGACTATAAATATAACCTATAGCCTTAAGAACTGCGCTAAGTCTAAACATACAAAAATAACTGTTACATATAGACACATGTGAAATGGAGATGTTGGAGTTGAAAATATGTATAGACTACAGTAAAGAGTCACCACATATATCAATTGCCTAAGAAAATAATGTAACAATAAACTCTGTAATAAACAATATTATCATCATAAGTTGCAGAGAATAATAAATCAAATACATTTTAAAATAAGCAATTTACATAGTCAAATATAAATAACTAAGGGTAACCATATAACTAGAATAACCAGTAGTGAATGGCTATGGGAAAATAAGACCCTAGACAAATAGGGTTAACCTAATGGAACCAATATTCAAAACGAGAAGTCTTGTAGGGGACTAACAATTAAATAATGTATCAAAATAATAATTTATTCTTTAGAAAAATATACAATACAATGTGATACAAATTCATAGACGCAAGAAATATTAAAAGAACCGTATATCTGAAACAAAGCCAACAATAGTATTACGCACCAGTGAAATAACATAATCAAAACATCCATAGGCGAGAGATTTATTGAAATTAAAACAGAAACAATACGCAATAGTTCTCTCTGAGGGTTTCATTTAAAAGAAAATTGTTTTATATACATTAAAACTCAATAGTTCTAAAATTAGCCATGTAGCCTCTACAAAAAATAATTACAATCAAACTCGTTCCAAGCCCAAAAAAATCATGGGGTGATCAAACTCGTTCCAAGCCCAAAAAAATCGTGGGGTGAGCCTTACAAGTTTCGAATACAATAATGGTCTTTACCAACGTAGATAGGAAGGAAGTAGGGTTTCACTGATGGAAAAACCATAATAACCTCAATGAATTCTTTGAAAGTGAATAAGAGAAAATGAAATTTAGTGAGAACCTAGAATCTTGAAGAGGAACAAATTTGATTAAGCTGAGATGCACCATAGTAAAAAAGCCAATGAAATTTGTGCAAGAGAGTGAAACCCTAACCTATAAATGACTTCGCACAAAAGGAGAATGTAATTGTTATAACCTTGTATGTTTAGAAAGTTGAAAATAACAAAGATTGTATCGCTAAGATTAGGGTGAGGATGGTATATTTGTAACTACATGTTGGACAAAGTTGAGACAAACACCATATTGGAACAAGAAGAAACCATTAAAAGTAATACTAAGGAAGTGGTATGAAAATAAAAGAATAACTAACACTCAAAGCAACTCGATGGAAATGAAAACAAGGTGATATCTTTGTAGAAGAAGGGATGGCATAGATGCCTTGGCTTTCGATGAGCTATGTGGGAATATTCCTGGTTCCTCGGTTCCTAGAGTTAGGATCCTGAAAGGAATTCCAATTCACATGAGAAAATTAACCTTAAAAACATAAAATGACTATTGTATTAATAACAAATGTTCATGTTTCCATTACCTTCATTGTATGTCTAATTGTAGAACTAGAACAATGGGTCAACCTGACTTATGGATTTTAGCAAGTTGCAAAGCCTCATCAAAATGCTAGAGAGTGGAAATGGGAGGAGCAAGCAAAAAATTGAAGGGTAGTTACCATAATAGTATTCTTGAAAATGAACAGTTAGATAAAAAAATTATCATCCATCTTATTGATCGAGTGTTATCTCAAGACATAAACCCAAACACATTGAACCTAGAAACATCAGAGAAATAATAAATTGAGAGAAATATAGTTAACCCTAAGTCAAATAAAATAAATATCCACAATTTCCTATTCCTTACTTCCAAAAGGGATATGATTTATAATCAAAACATTTCACATGACATAAATTAAAACAAGCGAGGATGCATAATAAGTCAACTACACACAAATAGAAGTTTGATAATCCAAACACAACCCTTGAAGGGTTGTAAAGTTTTAATGTTCTAAAGTTCTGAAGTTTGAAAATAAAACAAAACTAAATTATGAGTGGACCGCCTTAGCATGATAATGGAATTACATATATATATTGATGACCAGAAGGCTGTAAAGAAAGGAAGAAAGAAACGTGTATAGGGTTCACTAGTACAAAATGGATAATTAATTACTAAAAAAATGACTAAAATTTGCATATAAATGACCATTTTTCAGTCGGTGATCAGTAGTAGCTAATTGATAGTATTGTATAATGCGACCAAATTTTAGTCATTTTTAGCTTAGTCATTAATTGGTTGTCTCAATTTTATTGTCTAGTAGTATATTTAGTTATAATTTTGGTCATTGATTTAGTCAATAATTGCCACAATCAATGACCAAATATACAACAAAATATATTACTATATGATTACTCGAGAAAACCAATTAATGACCAAAGAAATATGAACGCCATTCTTGATAGTTTTATGCATTATTTTGAATATATATATGTTAATTGAATGAATGAAAATAGTCACTTGACCACAAAGTCTAGTACGTGCTTATTACAAATTTTTGGACATCTTTTGGACCAAGGTCAAGCCATTATGGGCAAGTTGATAGCCAAATACAAAGGAATAAGGCTGAGGATTTGTAGGAAGGGTGTCTCCTGCAATAAATGACCTCTTCCTTGAGTTCTCCACCATCAGCTCGGAGTTCAAGAGCCCACCAAAGATTATTTCAAGGGGCAGCCGAGCAGGTTTTGTGAAGTCGTTGATTAACTGTAGTTTTGGAAGCCAAGCTCCTAAAGTTAAGGAGGACTGTTGGGATTCCTCTTGTTGCATAAGTAGGAAGGCTTCAAGCCTTGGTAGTTTAGCTATTGAATAGTTGTTTTTCGCACTTTAGTGCAACTATGCATTTCAGCTCATTTTCGAGCTCTTGTTGTAAACAGTCTTGTGACCTGATTATTTTTTGAGTAATGGAGATGAATTTCACTTTGCAGCAACTCTGAGCTTTCTTAGGAGGTTGTAGCTCTTGGGGTTGGGCCCAACCTAAGTGCCAGTACCTCCTTTGTGTAGTTTTATGTGTTTTCCTTGCATTCATAGAATAATTTCTGTTATTTACGTTAAGATCTTGCTTTGCTACTTAGGTTGTTTTGGATGATTAAAATAGCTTTTCACGCTTCAGGTTGATTTGAAAGTTTGGTAATAGAAAAGATCTGCAAAAAGGCCATCAAGAAGTCCTTGATCTCATCTCCCTCCTTGGGACCATAAGCTGAGACCAAGGCATACTTACTGCCACAAAAACACTGTTTTTGCCTTCAAATGCAATTGCTAGTGTTAGATTTTAGGTTGGAAGAAGTTGATATCAGTTGTATCTGCATGTTTAGATCTGTTCTTACTTAGTTTACATAGTTATCTTACATGATTTTTTGTTGGTAAACTTCTGTTCACCATGTTTCTGGTTTTAAGGTCAGATTAGGTCAAAATAGATAGATCTCTAGTTTTTCTAGCTTTTGTTCAACCAGTTTTGGAAAATAGTGTGCAGAGCACCTGTATACATCCCTGCCTACCCTTTCTCCATCATACAACCTGCTTCAACCCCTAATCCAAGATTCCTTCCCTTCATTTGCCACACTTTTTCCAATTTGCCCTTATTTCTACATTCTTGTGCAACATTGCTCCCTCCATCCTCGAACAAATCCAACCACCTTCATCACTCCTTAGCTTTATTTACCAGGTCCTAGACCCCTTAACATCCTTATCCATCCTTCTTTTCCACTTTCCAACCGTTTTTCCACCATCAACCCTCTAAAATCCTCTTTCGGTTGTTCTTGTAGAACCCCTGTAGACTTCTTGTAGAAGTTCATGTGAGCAGTTTTTTGAGATCATATCACTGTAAAATTCTCTAGAAGGGTGCTAGGGACCCCTTAGGCCCTCTTCTCACCTTCTTGACCTCCTGCAAGTGCCCACTCCATTTCCTTTCGCTAATCAACCTGTGCACAATCAAAAATAGTTAAAGCACATGCATAATAATTCTGCAAAATTACTCAAAAATACAAAAAGATGTTTTTTCCATATTTTCCTTTAGAAGTAGCTTAGTCACATGCATTTTACCATTCCAAGATTCAATGGCATCCATTTCCGCAACTTTCATCTCTTTTCTTGCACCAATAGGGTTAGTGAGAAAAACTAGGGTTTGCTAGGGTTTGTGTTTCCTTTCAGCTTTCCGCTTCTTTCTGTAAGTAGACTAGCCCCTTTTGAGTTAGCTTTCGTCCATCACAGTTAAAAGCTTCTTCTAAGAACTCATAGAATTTGGCTTAAGCTCCTAGCGAATTTGTGCCAGCTGATCAAGTGATAGCCTGCAGCAAGAGCTAGTACTTGTGCATATAGCACCGTCGCTTCCAAGTTTGTTATGAACTACCGGGTTGATAAAAATAAAGAAGGGAGTCCCAGGAGTTATAACATCATTACTGCCATACTAGAGCCCACCATATTTTTGGTGCTATTGCCAAGGAAGCGTCAAAGTATTTGTGATTGCTTTTCTTCTATTTTTACTGCAGCCTTCTGCTAAGTAGTTTATTTCAGCGAGAGTAGAGTAGTTTTTTCATTTCCATTCTGCAATTCCATTTCCGCAAAAGTAGATTAGACATTTTCTACTTTCCTAGACTAGCATCTCAATTCTGCAAGCGTATATTAGCATTTCAATTCCGCAATTTCAATTCTACAAGTGTATATTAGTATTTCAATTTTGCAATTTCAATTCTGCAAGCATAGATTAGCATTTCAATTCTGCAAGTGTAGCTTATCATTTCAATTCTACAATTTCATTTCAGCAACACAAATTAGTCATTTCCTACTTTCATTTCAATTCTACAATTTTTATTCCAACAAGGTTTATTCTAGTTAGTTGCAATTTGTTGTTCAATCAATTTCAGTTTTGCAGGTACAAGCAGAGAAAAACACAAAAATCAACTAAAAATATTTCATTTCATGCCTCATAGGAACAGAGACAATTAAGGAAAATTCTTACCCAACATCCCCACCACATCACTGAGTCACCCTTCTCTCTTCTTCGGTGGCAGTGAACCTCCAGAGATATATGAAGATCCTATAACAGAAGAAGAGCAAGAAAACATTCCTCCTGAGACCATGGCTAAACACAGAAACGGTATAGGAGATGAGAAGAGAATATAAGGTGCCTTTCCCATCCGAGAGACCAATGGGGACACAAAAATGAAAAAAATAAGTCCCTCAACCTTACCTCACTTCCATGGATTGTCCACTGAAGACCCTAATACCTTCTTGTTCGAGTTTGTTGTATTTTGTCGAACTTATGACTATGCAGAAGACGAGCAAAAGTTGAAACTCTTTCTCTCTACCCTCAAAGATGCAACACTACGCTGATTCATGGGGTTACCTAGAAACAATATCACAACTTGGGCTCAAATGCAACAAGCCTTTAACAACAAATACCGAGATTACTGTAGGTCATAGGACTATGAATAAAGGTTCCAACTCATTTATAAAAAGGTCAGGTGCACACTTAACCCTGAATCTCTAAAGCTAGTTCTACTCCGAGGAGTCCCTGAAGACCTTCTAGATACCCTCCATTTGCTGGCTAAGGGAGACATCTACCAACTACTTTACGATGAAATAAAGACTATGTTTAGAAACCATTCTAGGGAAACCCAAAAAAGAGGTAGGGGGAGTCAACTTTC